>JAQQSV010002527.1:12908-25917 GCA_028646515.1 Pseudochirops corinnae
TATTTTTAAGGTGTTATTTTCTTCAGTCAGGTTGTTGACTCTCTTTTCAAGATTTTCTTGCATCATTCTTATTTCTTTTCCCAATTTTTCCTCCACTTCTCTCATTTGGTTTTCAAAATCCTTCTTAAGCTGATCTGTGGCTTTTAGGCAGTCTTCATATTTCTTGGAAGCTTTTGGTGCGGGAGTTCTGACTGTGTTGTCTTCCTTCCATTCCATGCTTTGATTCTTCTTGTCCCCAAAGAAGGAATCTAGAGTTTGGTTGCTGTTCTTACTTTGCTTCCTTTGCCTGTTCATGATGGCCAGTCAATGATTTTTTAGCTCTGTGAAACTCTGCTTCTAGAGGGGAAAGCTCTGTTCCAAATCACTGGGGTTTTCCCAGCTGCCAGAGCTATTAGGGGGATGTTGTTTTTTTGCAGCTCCCACCAGCTTTGGCTCACCCAATTTTAGCTGAGATCCACTGACCTTTCACTTAGTCCTTTTTTCTTATGGCTTGATAATTCTGGAAACTGCTATAGCTGCTGCTGATCCACTCTCCTGAAGCTCCAGCTGCGGCTTGGCTCAGCTCTTCTGGCTGCCCCCAGGTCCATGCTTCTGTTTCAGCCTGGGCTGGTTTTGGCTCCCAGCACTGTGATGGTCTCTTCTAGCCAAGCTGCCTTCAGCAGTAAGTATATTTGTGTGCATTTTAGAGCTCTAAAATTTGTTTAGAGTCATATTTTATGGATATTTGAGGTGGCTGTGTGGGAGCTGCCATACCTTGCTGTTCCTAGGCTGCCACCTTGGCTCTGCCCCCCAAAGAAAATAATTCCTTAAAAATTAGAATGGAGTAAATGGAAGCTAATGACTTGATAAGAAATCAAGAAATTATAAAATGCAACCAAAAGAATGAAAAAATAGAAGACAATGCAAAATATCTTATTGGAAAAACCACTGACCTGGAAAATAGATCCAGAAGAGATAATTTTAAAATTAATTGACTACCTGAAAACCATGATAAAAAAAAAAGAGCCTAGACATCATCTTTCAAGAAATGATCAAGAAAAACTGTGCTGATATTCTAGTACTAGAGAGTAACATAGAAAGTGGAAGAATCCACTGATTGCCTCTTGAAAGAGATCTCAAAAAAAAATCCTAGGAATATTGCAGCCAAATTCCAGAATTCTCAGGTCAAGGAGAAAGTATTGCAAGCAGCTAGAAAGAAACAATTCAAGTACTGTAGAAATACAATCAAGATAATACAAGATCTAACGGCTTCTACATTAAGGGATTGGAGGATTTGGAATATGATATTCTGTAGGTCAAAGGAGCTAGGATTAAAACCAAAAATCACTTACCTAGTAAAACTGAATAAGCCTTTGTAGCAGCAAGCACCCTAGCATACCCAGGATGGATGCTAGCACAGGTTCTTTGATCTGCTTTTCTAAAGGAAAGCAACTCAAAATGGGTTAACAATCTTACTATAATCAATCAAACATATATCATTTACCTAGTTCAGGGGAAAATGTTAGCAGCCTAAACTTCAGAGAAAATACAAACAGAAGTTGCAAGCAGACAAAAATTACAGACAGAGAAAATTAAATAATTCAGCTGACAAGGCTTCTAGCTATCTGACCATCATATACATACAGTTAGTTACCAGAGAAAGAAGAACCAACATTTAGCTTTTCAAAGCTGGGGGGCTCAACAGCTGCCTAGAGTCTCATCTAGCCAAATTGCACAACTCTTCCCAAAGCGAGCCCCAAAGCAAAAGCTGACCTCAGAGGTGTGTATGCCTAATTACAAAGTAACTAGGTGTGGACATTCCTGAAAAAAGAGCTTCCCCTAAGCAAGCTTCTCCTGTTGAGCTCTGCTTCACCCTTCAGTAAACTCCTTCCACCATAGGCTCCATGTGACCACATTCAGCATGTTAGGGGGCAGAGTATATTTTCAAATCAGGGAAGGTACTCAAATTAACTTAGGCTTATTAAGGGGCAGGGAAGATCTTCAAATTCCCATTCCCATTACAGCCTTCAGGGAAAAAATGAATGCTAATATAGAGGACTTTCAAGCATTCTTGATGAAAAGACCAAAACTGAATGGAAAATTTGACTTTCAAATACAAGAATCAAGAGAAGCCTGAAAAGATAAACAGGAAAGAGAAATCATAAGGGACTTATTAAAGATGAACTATTTACATTCCTTCATGGAAAGATGATATTTGTAACTCACAAGACCTTTCTCAATATTAGGGTAGTTGGAGGGTGTGTGTATGTGTGTGTGTGTGTGTGTGTGTGTGTGTATGTATAGAGAGATAGAGACAGAGACAGAGTGAGACAGAGAAAGAGAGAGACAGAGAGACAGAGAGAGACACAGAGAGACAGAGACAGAGGGATTAAACAGAAGAAAATACAATGGAGGAGGGAAATCCAGAATTAATAATCATCACTGTAAATGTGAATGGGATGAAGTCACATAGAAAATGGAAGTGGACAGTAGAATGGATTAGGAAATAGAATCTAAAAATGTGTTGTTTACAATAAATTTACTTAAAACAGAAAGAAATACACATAGTCAAAATAAGGAGCTAGAGTAAAAACTACTATGCTTAAGCTGAAGCAAAAAAGGCAGTAATAGCAATCATGATCTCAGAAAAAGCAAATCAAAAGTTAACCTAAATAAAAGAGATAATCAGGTCAATTGTATTTTCTTAAAAGGTACCATTGCAATAAGTAATATAAATTCTAAACATACATGCATCAAATGGTATAGCATCCAAATACCTAAAGGAAAAGTGAAATGAGTTATGGGAGGAAATAGAGAGTAAAACTATACTAGCAGGGGCCTTCACTTTTCCCTCTCAGAACTAGATAAGTCTAACCATGGAATAAATAAGACAGAAGTTAAGGACATAAACAGAATTTTAGAAAACTTAGATATGCTAGAACTCTGGAGAAAACTGAATGGAAAGGGATAACTGTATGTCTTTTCACAATTGTACATTAAACTTTCACAAAAATTGGCCATGTTATTAGAGAATAAAAAACTCAAAAACAAATGCAAAAAAAGCAGAAATATTAAGGCAAACTTTTTGGATCATAGTGCAATAAAAATTACATACAATAAAGAGTCTTGGAAGCATAGAAAAATGGAAGATAAAAATCTAATACTAAAGAATGAATGGATCAAAGAACATATCATAGAAACAAATAATAATTTCATTAAAGTTAATGACAGCATTGAGATAGCATACCAAAATTTATGGGATAAAGCTTACGCAGTACTTAGGAGAAAACTTAAATATTCAAATGCTTACATCAGTAAAAAAAAGAAAGAGGAGATTAATGAATTGGGTATGAAACTAAAAACAATTAGGAAAAGAAAAAATTAACAATTCCAATAAACACCAAAATACAAATCCTGAAAATCAAAGGGGAGATTAATAAAATTGAAAGTAAGAAAACTAAAAAAAAAAAAAAAATACACAAAGACTAGATGGATTTGCAAGTGGATTCTACCAAATTTTTAAAGAGCAATTAATTCCAATGTTATACAAACTATTTTTTAAAATAGGTAAAGGGGTCTTACCAATTTCCTTCTATGACACAAATACGGTTTTGATACTTAAACCAAGGAGATAAAAAAGCACAGAAAGAATATTACAGACCAATTTCCTCAATGAATATTGATTTTAAAAATACTAGGAAGAAGATTAAAGTAATATATCACAAAGATTATACATTATGAGTGGGGTGAGGGCTATATCAGGAATGCAGAACAGGTTCAATATTTAAATAATATATAAGCATAATTCACCAGCAATTAAAAATAATAAAAATCATATGATCATATCAAAAGATGCAGAAAAAACTTTTGACAAAATACAACACCCATTACTACTAAAGACGTGAGAAAACATAGTATGATGATTAAAAAAATTCCAAGATATATATGTCCTGAGTAATTTAATCATTTTATTAATAAGGTCAGCACATTTAATCATAAAAGTATGGTCGTCTGGCCTTCTCTCTTTGACTAAAGTTTCCTGATGGAGGTGAGCTCACAGGTTATGTGTCCTTGGAAAAATGGGTGTTTCTGTGGAGGGAAGAGGGGAGCATCAACTATTTTTGGTTAACAACTAATTGAGAGAATGAATATTACAATGAGAGGTGGGCTATATTAAAACAAGGGTCTTGGGGTATGTGACTTGCATATCCCAAATCTTGGTCAAAGAAACTTGGCAATTTCCATATCACCTGCCTGACAAAAGGGTTAATCAACATTAACCCAGAAGTATCTGAGACAATATAACAAAAAGGAATGCACCCATTAGCCCAAATTTAAAATTTATTTTATTGTCTTTGATTAGACCTCACCATTCCTGACTGGGTAAATGTTTTACAAAAATTTCCCACACTAGTTGATTTCTGGATGAAGAACTAGAAAAAAAGGGAGGGGGGGGAAATTGATCCTAATAAAATAATTAGTTATTATATGCAAGAGAGAAATAATAATTTCTCACAATATGAATAAATAGGGCTTTTCTTAAAGTGATAAGTAGTATCTATCTTAAACCAAGAGCAAAAATTATCTGTAATAGGAATAAGCTATAAGCCTTGCCAATAAGATCAGAAGAAAAATAAGGATGTTTATTATCAGCACTATTGTCTAATATTTCACTAGAAATACTAGCTATAGCTGTAAGACAATTTAAAAAAATAAAGGAATAAGTATAGACAAAATGGAGAAAAGTGATCATTCTTTAAAATGATATGATGATATATTTACAGCATCCTTGAGAATGAACTAAAAAAAACTAGTTGAAACAATTAACAATTTTAGCAAAGTTGAGGGTATAAAATGTACTCACATAAATAATTTATATTTCTATTTATTAACAGCAAAGTCCATCAGAAAGGAATAATCACTGTAAACAATACAAAATACTTGGCAGTCTACCTGCCAGGACAAATCCAGGAACTATAAGAACACAATTACAAAGTATTTTTTTAAATAAATAAAGTCAAACCTAAACAATGTGAGAAATATTAATTGTTCATGAGTAGGTCAAACCAATATAATAAAAATGAAAACTCTCCCTGAATTAACTTACTTATTTGGTGTCATACCAATCAAAACTACCAAAGAATTATTTAATAGAGCTAGAAAAAAAATATGAAAAACCAGAACAAAAGTTCAAGAATAACAAGAGAATCTTTGAAAAAATCAGATAGAAGGCAGTCTAGCAGTACTACATTTCAAACTATATTACCAACTGGTAATCACAAAAATAACTCATACTGCACCCAAAATAACCACAAAATAGATATTGGTTTTGCATATAAAGGGGGACATCATAAGCAAATTATGGGAGCATTGGAAAAATGTACCTGCCAGATCTATGGATAAGGAAAGAGTTTATGACCAAGCAAGAGATAGAGAGGATCACAGGAAGTAAAATGGATGATATTGATTACATGATTTTTTTTTTAAATTGCACAAACAGTTGCTACCAAAATTAGAAGGCAAACATGAAAAACTTTTTACAGTGAGTTTCTTGATAAAGGCTTCATTTCTAATACATATAGTAATTATTTTGTATATAATATATAATAATTATATGTACATGTTTGTTTCATATGTGTATATGTCTAACATGGAAATGTTTTGCATGAATACATGTGTAATCTATATTAAATTGCTGCTTTCTCAATGGGATGGAGGAGGAGAGGAAGGTAATAAGAGAATCTGAAACTCAAAACTGTTTAATAACAAGTGTTAAAAATCTGCATGTAATTATGAAAATATAAAATTAAAAAATAAACCTACAAAAAATAAGGAGCCTTTCTTTAGTGTTCTATCAAAAAAAAAAAAAACCACAAGGAAATAATACCACAAGCAATTTCATTCTGATTATTTGCAAAATTTATACAATACACCAAATAAGTAAATTAATTTAGGGAGAGTTTTCATTTTTATTACATTGGTTCATCCTACTCATGAACAATTAATATTTCTCTGATTGTTTAGATTTGAATTTATTTATTTAAAAAATACTTTCTGGTTGGCCGATTCTCTCAAAACTCTCCATTTTAAGGGAGTCCTAGGCCAACCAATTTTCTCATTCCTCTTCAGATTGCTCTTCTGACTCTCTCTCTATAGGACTTTATTTAACATTCTTCCAGAGAAAGTAACTCTGTTTCCCTTTTTTTTTCTCCCATAATTTTAAACCTCTCAAGACATGTACAAGATTTTATATAAAGGCAAATTAAAATAATCCACAAAAATAAAGCCAAACAAGTAATTAGAGAAATATTCAGTGCTCATAGTCAGACTATGCCAGACTATGCCAGTGTAATATAAATGTTTTTATCACCTAAGTTAAAGAAAAATTTGGATGTTATTCCAATCAAATTACTACAAGTATGTTTTATAGAATGAAATAGTAATAACAAAATTCATTTGTAAAAACAAAATACCTATATACTTAAAGGAAACACTGAGTAAAATAAGAATAAAGGAAACTTTAAATTACCAGACCTCAAGTTTGAAATCATTGTACTCTTTGCTATGAGAAAATAAAAGAAAGGAAAAGAAAAAAAAGGCACTAGATGAAATATTGAGTCCAGTGTTTCAAAAGGCTAACATCATAAATTACAAGAATGTTGAAGAAAACTGAAAAACAGTTTAAAAAAATTCTTATACAATATACCACCATAAGCCCCAAATGGATATGAAATTTAGATATAAAAGATCATATCCTGATAAAATGAAGTAAAAGAATAGAGGGAAGTATCTTTTCTTGTTAAAGATTTTCAATAAAACAAGGGGTAAAGGCAATCATAAAAGGCTAAATAGACCATTTTGATTATATGAAATTCAAAGGCACAAACAAAATTAGTTTAGAGAGAATAAGAGCAGGACCAGTCTTTCAGTCATTTTCATTTCTTAGTGACCCCATTTGAGGTTTTCTTGACAGAGATTACTGAAGTGATTTGCTATTTCCTTGTCCAGTTCATTTTGAAGATGAGGAAATGCGAGCAAATCGATTTAAGTGACTTGTCAGTGGTCACACAGCTGGCAAATATCTGAAGTTGGATTTGAATTCAGGAAGACAAGTCTTCCTGACTCCAGACCTGGTGCTCTATCCAATGGCCACCTAACTTCCCAGGAACAGTCTATTGGGAGTAAAAAAATTAGCATGAAATATCGGTTGAAAAAATATTGTTTCCATTCATCTCCTGGCTACAGCACTAACTCATCTCCACAGGACCATCTCTTCCATGCCATAGAAACTGCTTTAAATGGAAGCCCACTCTACCTTTCATCTGTTTCTCACATTGGAAATACCCTCCACCCCTGTAGCCTCTCTTTCTGATTGACCGAATCTCTCCATTTTAAGGAGAAGTCCTGGGCCAACCAGTTTTCTCATTCCTCTTCAGATTGCTCTTCTGACTCTCTATAGGACTTTATTTAATATTTCTCTAGAATAGATAACTTTGTTTCCCTTTTTTTTTCTCCCCTAATTTTTAAAGTCCACTTTATATGCTGTCTTTGCCCATTAGAATGTAAACTACCTCCTGGCAGAGACTTTTCTTTTTAACTTGTATACATATTTCTAGCACTTATCATAGTACCTGGTACATATTAAGCGCTTCACAAATGTTTGCTGACTTGCCTTACCTTGCCTTGACTAAAAGTCTGATATCCAAAATGCAAGGCAGTTGAATACACACACACAAACATATACATACACACACACATACACGAAACATTCCTCAGAGTAGCAAGTTATTAATGATCATCAGAAATCATGCTCAATATAAATATTAATAAGTATATTAATAATACCAAAGAATTCTAAGTTTTCATCTCATAACTAGTAAGTTGTCAAAGATGTCAAAAAGTGCTAAAAGATACTACTGGAAGGGCTTTTGGAAACCAGATATACCAATGTATAGTTGGTGGTGATTTAAAGTATTCCAACATTTCTGGAAAACAATCTGGAATTATGAGAAAAAAATGACTAAAATATTCTTTTAATTCCCCAATCCTAATCTTGGACATGTATGCTAAGGAACTTCAGGACAGAAAGTACCAATGTATACTGAAATATTAATTGGAGCACATTTGTCATGACAAAGAATTAAAAATGTCAAGTCCCATTGGTGAAGAAATAGCTGAACAAACTGTATATTAACAAAATGTATTGATACAATGGAATTTTATTGTGCAATAAGAAGTTTTGAATATGAGGAATCTCAAGAAACATGGAAAGATATATATACATTGATGCACAATCAATTAACACTAGATCAAAATACATAGTAACTACATTAACATAAATTAAAAGAACCCTAAACAAAAGCTGAATTCTGAGTAACTGTAATAATTTAGATCCAAGAGAGGAGATAAAGGAAAATACTTTCATTACCTCAATCTTCTTGGCAGAGATTCAGGATACTACATGGGTAGAATGCTGTATGCCTGTATTGTTAGATGTGATTACTATATTTGTTATTTTGATCTAAATGTTTTATTTTTCTTTGTTACAAAAGAGGTTTCCATTTTAGTTATGGAATGGAAGGAAATTTGATAATAATTGATATAAAAAGGTGATTAATTGAAGATAATTAGTTTAATGAGGTTACCCTATCACCTCAAAAAAAAGCTTGATTAAGTTCAATAATTTTATTTTGTCTATATAGTGCCTAAATACATGATTTTCTTTCATTTCCCTCTTTTGGAGCTATTGGTTTGGTATTATTATGAGAGAGAGAGAGAGAGAGAGAGAGAGAGAGAGAGAGAGAGAGAGAGAGAGAATCACATGAATTACTTTACATTAGTTGTTTTTTATTAGATCTTACATATTTAGTCCTCAAATTAATCTATAACCATATCAATGTGGATATTGAACCATGGATATAGATTGCAACCCATCCATGCCTGGCTAGCCTGTCTACTTTCTATGTCCTCCCATTAGTATAACTAAGGGATTCATCCTAATGTGCTAGAGGTCTTTCTTATTTTTTCTTGACATTTTGAGGATACTAATGGACCACACAGACTGTCCATTCATTGTCTCTCATTCTAGCCCATAACCAATCCATCATTTTTGCTCATACATTTTTTGACAACATTTTATTCTACTTTTTCATAATTCCTTGTTTGTATTGTTACAATCTAGTCACACCCACCACGCACCTTTCCATTTCCCTCTGAGTAGTACTTGTTTTTTAGTTCTTTGGAGAATACAGTATTCAATGTCTGATTGATATGTAGCAACCCCAGGGAAAGATTAGTATTCAAAACAGCCCTTTATCTCTTGGAGAAGTGTTGGGTTATTGAAAGAATCTTACAGTTTTTCAAAAGCAATCCAACCCACTCTCTTCCACTTTTAGGCTCAATTTTTTGTCAATTTTCTATGAATGTCCAACATATATATGACTGAATGAACTTTATAGATTGTCCAACCAACTCAATAGTATAGTTTGGAGAATTGGAATGATTTATTCATGTCAAAATTACATTGCATGCACTGAAAGATAACAATAGGCATTGTTTGAAGACCGTCTAATCATTCATATTAGGCACCACAGGATAGGAAAGTGTATGTTCATCACCCATTTTCACTGACAGTTCTGTTCATCACAGAAGTGGGGATCTTGAGGTAACAACTGGCATTTACATATGTATGTGTGTACATATGTGTGTGTATGCATACAAGTTATATATACATCAACCTAGAACAACATATACTATTATATTTATGTGCATACATGTATATACATATATCAATTTTAATATATCAGACTGAATCTATATTATATATACATATAATCTGAATAAAATACATGTTTATCCATATATCACATATATATGCATGTAAATGAATACATACATACAAAAAAGAGACATGTCAATCTGTACCACAAGTCTGCTACCTCTCTGTGAAATACTTGAGGAAATAGAAGTAGAGATGAATGTATGTATGTATGTATATGTATATGTGTGTGCATGTAAAATAAATGTTTCTTATATTTATATCTATAATTAATGATACATTTGATATATAAGAAGTATATTTTCAAATGTATATATTCTAATTTGGACAACATGAGAATTTCCTTACCTATGTTTGGGTGTTTCAATCTTGATTTTTTTTAATGCAGGGGTGGGAGATAGAAAAGATCATGGAGGACATCCAGCATAGTTTCCAAGTCAAAGAGTAATTCCCTAAAAATGGTGAGATCCTTCCTTCAAATGTTACTGTATATAGATGGCATAATGATGACTCTATCCTTAGTGCATTACACTCCTGAAACATTGCAGAACCTTTTCACTTAGGTGGATATTCAACTAACCATTGTTATAGTACTGTGATAACATTTCTATGTGGAAATGATTTAAAGAAATTATTATATTTTGTGGACTAGAAAACTGTAAAAAGAGGAAAGGATTCTGGGAAGATGGTAGAGTAGATGGTAGAGCTCTCAAGATTTTCCCCCATAAAAGAGTTAAAATAGCACCTTAGGATGAACAAAGTGTGGATAGAGATAAGTAAGAACAGGGGCATAACTGGGGTTCTCTTGGGACAATTTGAGAAGATCAGAAGAGAAATCCAAGGACAAGGTTTGGTCCCTGTGAAGAGTAAACACCTCCAGGCTAGGTTCTGTTTTAAAAGCAAGTCACAAGCCTCTTAAACGACAAATGGCAAACCCTGGGGCAAGATGGTTTGAGAGGCTGCCTCCTTTCCAGTCACCTGGGATAGTGAAGGTAGTTGGGTATTTGAGCCCAGGAAGATCAAGGGAACCTCTGCTGACCAGCAATGCCAGATCCAGCTGTGTTGTCAAGAGCCGAAGGAACCAGCACATGCCCAGTGAATGCAGAAGCAGTGGGGCAGAAAGCCTCTGGCTTGGGTGTTTACAGGAGGTTGGAAATTTGACTTTGCTTCCAGACTAGAGGCACCCTTTCCCATACCCCAGAGCTAGAGGTGACTACAAATAGCTAAGCTATTACCACACACACACACACACACACACACACACACACACACACACACACACATATACACGCACACAAAGCACAGTCAAAGGAGAAAAACTACAACTATAGAAACCTATTATAGGAATAGAGATATCCAGGGTTCTTCAGAGGAGGATATTGAAGTAAAGAAACACCCAAAGATTAATGTCAAATGGTCACCTGACAAAAAAGAATCTATAGAAGACATTAAAAAAGAAACTTTAAAAATCAAACGAAGAGATGGAGGAAATACTAAAAAAAAAAAAATGAATAAGGATAATGTAAGAAAAACAAGAAAGATATGAAAGGAAAGTTAACCAAGTAGAAAAGGAGATCCAGAAACTTAAGGAAGAAAATGACACCTTAAAAATTTGAGTTGAGCAAAGTGAAGGCAGTGAAATTTTAAGAGATCAAGAAATGATTAAACAAAATATGAATAATAAAAAAAGAAGAGAAATTAAACATCTTATAAGAAAAACAGACTTGGAGAATACATCAAGAAGAGAAAAATATAAAAATTATTGAGCTAGCTGAAAGTTAAGATCAAAAAAAAGAATCTTGATACATAAATACAAGAAATAATTAAAGAAAATTGTCCTGAAGCATTAGAACAAGGGGGGGGGGGGTAGAAATAGGAAAAAAAAATCTATTGATCACCACTTAAAAGAGATCCTATGAGGAAAATTCACAGGAATGTCATAGTCAAATTCTGAAATCCCCAGCTCAAGGAAAAAACTATTAAAAGCATTAAGATTAAAACAATTTTAATATGATGGTGCCACAATTAAAATTACACAAGCAGTAGAGACATTAAAGGATCACAGATCTTGGAATATAACATATGGAAGAGAAAAAGAACCGAGGCTCCAGCCAAAAATATCATACCCTGCAAATTCAACTATTGTCTTGAATGAAAAAAAAATGAACATTTGATAAACTCTCAGATTTTCAAGACTTTGTTGAAAAAATCCTGAACTTAATAAACAATGTGACATACAAGAACCAATATAAATATAAAGTATATAAAAAGACTGATTATAAGGAATCCATAAGGACTATTTACTTTTTATATATGTAAGATGTAAAATTTATGTCTAAGATCCTTATTAATAATTGGGTAGTTCATAACAAAGATTGGGGAAAACTTGAGCATGATATTAATTTTAAAAGTAAAACCATTTAGGAACAACTAAAAAGAGTAATTATTTTATACAAAAGAAGTGCAAGAGGAAGAATTGATACATAGGAATTAGATGGGAGAGGAGGGCTGGTAGGTCTGGTAACCTACTTTCATCAGAAAAGGGTATGAGAGGGAAATATATCTTTATCTATCTGTCTATCTATCTATCTATCTATCTATCTATCTGTGTGTGTATTTAGGAGAATATAGAAGTCTTCTAAATTCAGAAGAAATAAAATGGTAGGGGCATAGGGAGGGAGGAGGGATGTTTAGAGACAAGAGAGGGATGTTTAGAGGGGAGGGTGAGGGAATAGATAAATATGGGTATGGAAGGGTTTTTAGGTTTATGGATATGAGAGAATAGGAGAGGGATACTTGGAAGGGGTAGGCAAGTAATAGGAGGGCAAGGTACTGGGTAAAAGTAAAGTAGAGGAGGCAGGAGGGATAGGAAACAAGAGATATGAATATACATAAAAACGAAGATCAGGAGTAGAATAAGTTTGTGAATGTATATGTGTATACATATATGTCTATGTATATATCTATAGCTATAGAGAAACACATCTCAATTTTATTGTAGATTTTTGGGGATGGGGTGGGGGAGTAAAAAAAATAAAAATAAAAAAGTGCAAAGCAGAGAACAAAAGAAAACTCACAAGGAAGCAAAGAAAAGATGGACAATTCTTAACACAATGAGTATTACATAGGCTTTCTTGAAACGAAAATTTATTCTTACTTATTCAGAATCCTCTCGTATTCTGCTATGCACATGACATGCTTTCCTCCCTCCCTTTAACCTTATTTAAGCTCCAATATTTAAGTTTATGATAT
>JAQQSV010002528.1:0-25912 GCA_028646515.1 Pseudochirops corinnae
TTGGTCATCTTATGTACGATGTATCTGTGATTGTGTACAGGTTTTGCCTGGTTCTGCTCTTCTCACTTAGCATAAGTCCGTATAAGCCTCTCCAGGTAATTATGAAGTCCATCTCCTTCCCATTTCTTATAGCACAATAGTATTCCATTACATTCATATACCATAGCTTGTTCAGTCATTCCCCAATTGATGGGCATCCCCTATATTTCCAGTTTTTTGCAACCACAAAGAGAGCTGCAATAAATATTTTTGCACATATGGGACCTTTTCTGTAGTGGGGATTCTTTTAGGTATGGCTTGGACAAGGTGGCTGCTGAGTTTCTTCTATCTCTCACATTCTGTGATTCTGCGTAACCCTGGGAACTAGGAAAGACCCCTTGTTGAAAGCAAGTGGCATTTGAAAAGAGCCTTGAAGGAACTTAGGGCTTCCAAGAGATGGAGAGGAGGAGAGAGCACAGAGATGGGATGAGACAGAGAGATGGGAGTTGGAATGTGGTACACTGGGATCAGTAAGTAAGGCAGTTTCGGGAGGTCTAGTGCTTGAGACAGAGGAATGAACAATCATCCTGGAAAGGTGAGTTGGAGCAAGGTTACCCAGGACTTTAAATGGCAAATAGCAGAGTTTATATTATAGCCTAGAGACTTAGGAAGCTGTTGAAGCTTTTTGAACTGAGGTGTGACATGGTCAGCCTTTTGTTTCAGTATTATCAGTGTGGTAGGTTATGAGCAGGATGGACTAGAGAGAGGGGAGATTCTGTAGGCAGAGACCAATTAGGAGGCTGTTGTAGCAGAGTAGGGGAGAGGTCATGAGGGCCTGTGTGAAAGATGGAAAAGTGGATGGATGTGATGAAAAGGTGTTTGGGAGCCAGCTCCTACTGACTCAGATTCTGGGGGGGGGGGGGGACACTTACAACTTGGAAATTGACCAATGCTATGATCAAGGCTTGATTGATTGTTGTGTTAATTGTCTAGACTTAAGAAAGTGGAAAAATGTAATAATGCAAATTAAACTTAAAAGTATGCACATATTTCTCTCCTTCCCCAGCTAGTAGTTAAACATTTACCAGCACACCCTTGGATATGAAAGATGTTGTGGAGGTAGAATCAATGAGCTGTCAACTTGTTGGAGATGGGGAAGCAGAGCAGGGATGGTGAATGAGAATGAGGAGCTGAGGATGTCTCTGATGTTGCAAATGTGGGTGAATGGAAGAATGATGGCATCTTTGACAGAAAGTAGGGCAGTCAGTGAGAGGTAGATTTAGGAGGACAGAAAAAGAGTTCATTTGGGGGCTTGTTGAATTTGAGATCTCTCATTCATCCTTCATTTTTTTTTCTTTTTTCTCTCTTTTTTTTCCTTTTTGGAGGGGGGAAGGCAGGGCAGTTGGGTTGAGTGACTTGGCCAAGCTCACACCGCTAGTAAGTGTTGAGTGTCTGAGGCTGGATTTGAACTCAATTCCTCCTGACTCCCGGGGAAGTGCTCTATTCACTGCACTGCCTAGCCACCCCTATCCTTCATTTTTAAAGAGGACCAGTAACACTACAGAGTGATGTCTTGTCTTCTATGTGATTGGATTTAAGTGAAGCATTGTTGCACAAAGTTGTTAGCCTCATTCTCTCTTCCAGCTTCATTGAAGTCCAGTGACAAGACAAAAGTCAGAATGACTGGTGATGGCCTAGGATGCAGCAGACAGCCTTGGCATCTTTGATGTCTGGCCAAGCTCTAAGCACTCCACAGTACCTGCTTCGGCTGCCTTCATGGATGTTGGAACAAATTGTTCTCATCTACCTATTCCACGGGGAGGAAGTTATCGGTTAACCTCAACCTAGTTTAGCCTCTCTGTTGAGATTGTTTACTGGGGTGTGGCTTCTGTGCAAGCTACAGCTCCTTTTTTTTTTTAGTGATGTTTTGAGATCCCTATGACACACCTAGGTGGAGATATTCATCAGGCAATTGGAGACATGGGACTGGAGCTCAGAAGAGAGAGATGGAGCTTTGCAAATCTTGTGCATAGAGAAGACAGTTGACCAGCATGGGAGAAAAGATCACCAAGACAGATGATGCTGATGGGCCAAATTTCCCAACAAATAGAGGGGTCCAAAAATAGCTTCTTAGAGGGGCAGGGAGTTCCTCATCTTTGGAAGTCTCCACACAGAGGGTAGATGATCACTTCTTGGGGGGCATTGCAGAGGGGAGCCCTGCTCGAGCTCTGATTTGACTACATGGCCCTGTAGGGGGGCCCATGACCACTTGGTCTCTTCCAAGTCTGAGACTAATTCTGAAATGAAAGTTCCAAATGCTGAATGGATTGGATTTAGTTGACCTTCTTTTCTCCAGCTCTCAGTTTCCTTCAGAGTACAAAAACTATGTTAGAGTACCTGTTTCCTACCACCCCTTCAACTGGATTGAAGATACATCCATTAAGCACTTGCTGTATGCAGATCACCTGCTAGGGGCTGGGGAGAAATATAAAATTTGGGTGACACAGCCTTGCCTTCATGTTTTTATAATCTAGTAAGCAGGCAGATGAGAAGCAGCAAGGAATTCTGTCCTTGAAAGGGAATAGGACAGCCATGGGATTCTATGGGTTGGCTAAAGAATCAGGAAGACCTAGGTTCCTTATACATACTGGCTGTATGATCCTGGACAGGTCAATTTACCCTCTAGTGCTTTTGCCAATTCTCAAAGACTCTCAGATGTAGAACAGTTGCTTATGCACAGTGGTAGTTTCTTAACTTGAATTTCTCTGTACCAAGGACATCACAGGTGCAGACTAAAAACAGAAAAAAAGTCACCAGTACAGATAACTAAAACACACAGTACTGTATGTCAAGATATCAGAGAGAGTTATAGGACAAAGTGTCAGGTGAAATTGAGTTCCTTCCCACTGTGGTGTTCTTTAGGTCTGAAGGTCCTTTCCTATTGGGACATTCTATATTCTAAGGCAACTGTGTCAAAATCAAATGAAAAGGAGGCAATTAAATTATATATAAGGATCCCTGCTGGCCACCTATCTGCTTAGAAAATCGCATATTGACATTGCTTATGTTCTATTGTATTTTTAAAAAGTTTCGGTAAACATTTCTCCATTACATTTTAATCTGGTTTGGGAGCAGGAGGGCCAGTGGGTCGTGTTTGACACCTCTGTTTCAAGTGTAATGTGACTGCCCCCCAACATGCAGTCTAGGGGGTGTCATTATGTAGCTTGAAGGGAAGAAGAATACAAATCTCTAGCCCTTTTTCTTCCAACTATTTGCCATAGGAAACTTTAATTCCTGCTGGTCAGGGAAACAAGAGGTTGAGCCCCAAAGCTTAGTCACTCCAGAGACAGAGCGGGTAACAAGCTAGAAATGCATCTCTCTGCTCCCTTGAATATTGTCAGTCTAGGAGACATGGTTTCCAGGTTTCATCTAAAATTCTGATTACTTAATTTTAATAGGCAAAGGAGAACCCAAGCTTTATCTTCAAGGCTTGATTCTCTTCCCACTGAATACCAATTCTACAGTGAACACACTAGCAATTTCCAAAGAATATCCACATATCCAAGTTGATAGTAAAACAGAAAGCAGAGAAAGTATACATAGGGGAATAAATACCAGACAATATAGAGTGAAGGAACTCTCCCACTGGGAGTGAGATAAGTTGGTTCAACTAGAAGAGTCCTAGATGTCATCCAAAGGGTAATTCCCAGAAATCTCAAGTGTGGCATATGGGTACCCCTTCTCACAATCTTATTCTCCTTTCATCAACCTGAAATGGGATTGGCATCGTCCACCTTGCTTCTTGAAGCTGGAATCCAACAGAATCCAAAGTGACTCACGATAACGGAAGACACTAAAGATAATGGAAGAGACTGACCCTCTCCTCCTGCTTGTATGAGCTCTGCCCTTCCCCTCATGCAGCCAGAGGGCATTGAACTCCACGAGTGAGAAGTGGCTCCCATACTTATGGGCTTTGGGATTCAGGTTACATTCAGTACCTAACAGCTCTGACTTTCTGTGTTCTAACATATGAACATTTTAAATTCATCTGTGGTTGTTGCCATGGCTATGTTAGTCTCTTTATGGGCCTGGTCCTCTCCCAAGAATAAGACTCACCTGGCAACCAATAAGAAAAACAAAGAAATATTCTTAGGGTTTCCAAGTTATTAGCAAAGTCCCTTTGGTCCTTCATGGACCTTTTTGTCAGCTAATCCAATGTTACCCTCACCCTCAGCTTAGGTTCTCACTCTTAAATTACCTTCTGTTGTGTCATTCTCCATCCCTGGAGTTCAGAAATATAGAACATAGAATGTCAGAGCCAGGAGAGACCACAGAATATGGAGCATGTGATGTCAGATCTGGAAGGGACATTGACATTCAACCTTTCATCATACAGAAGAATAAATCATGACAGTTATCTCCTCTCCTCCCCTCCCCTCCCGTCCCCTCCCTTTCACTTTCTTTTCTTTTCTTCTTTCACTGCTTCTGCTATGGGGCTATATAGCATTACTCAGAGATGCCAAAGCAGACAGATGTGATCCAATATCAATTCATGATCATCAACTTGTATTTGGCTCTTCTTGCTACTTAGCAATCTTTTCCATCCTCAGCACAGTCACCATAGAGCCTTCCTGATCTCCCTTCCTTCCTAAAGACTAGAGGGAAGGGCAAAGGACTTGAGTGCAAACTCCTATATCCTCCCACTGGTAATTAACGCTCTTCTCTCCTTTCTTTTCCCCACCTTCCATGTGTCCGAAAAGATTGAGTTGATTTGTTGCACGGCCTCTCATATCCTCTGGTTTTCCCCTCAAGTTGACTCTGTCTCTACACCCATCTTCTTGTTTTCTTCCTTTCGATGGGGTACTGATGGATCACCTCTTTGAAGCAGAATCTCTTATATGCAGCTAGGTGATGCAGTGAAGAAAGAACTGAACCTGGAGGCAGGAAGACTTGAGTTCAAATCTGGTCTCAGACTTTTATTAGTTGTGTGACCCTGGGCAAGTTACTTAACGTTTTTTGCCTGAGTTTCCTCATCTTTAAAATGAGGATAATAATCTACATCCTAGGGTTATCATGAGGATAAAATGACATCATATTTGCAAATCACTGTGTAAACCTTAAAACCCTCTTGGTTGTTGTTGCGTAGTTCAGTCATGCCTGACTCTCTGTGATACCATGGACAGTGGCATGCCAGCTCTGTCTATCCTCCACTATCCCTCAAAATCTGTCCAAGTTCATGTTTGCTGTTCCCATGGAAAAGCCCTATAAAAATGCTAGCTACTGTTATTTATCCTAGAGTCTCTCCTTCCCTAGATGTCGATGGACATTTCGGGACTTAATGCTCTCCTTCACTAGCATTTTCAGTCTTTCCCTCCTTCCTGGCTGCTTCCACTTTTCCTTCAAACACAGACACATTTTCTTTATCTTTGGAAAACATGAAACAAACAAACAAACAAACAAACTTGGTTTACTCTACCGCTTTTCAGGTGGTGCCATCATCTCCTTTCTTTCACGGTTTGTGCTATTACCACTTGCTGCATAGAAAGAGCCCATCAGCACAAGTATTTCCTAGCCTTGTAAATCCCTCCCCTTCTATGCCTTTTCATTCCGTGCCTTCCTTGTTCAGAGCTTTCCACAGGTTTTCCCCAACATGATGACAGCTTTCCTCTGTTTCTTTCATTCCTTTTTTATTTTATTTTTTTATTTTTTTCCCCTCTTGTTTCTTTTAGTATTGCTAGTTTACTAGAATAGTACGTGGGCTACCTTTTATCTCTTGTAAGTTCTCATTGCAGCTGAGAGGGGTGGTAGATGGAGTGTTGGACTGGAGTCAAGACTACCTGAGACTCAGCCACTTCCTAGCTGGGTGACCCTGGGAAGGTCATTTGATCTCTGTCTGCCTCAGTTTCCATAAAACAGGAATAATAATAGCACCTACAGCATTGTTGTAAGGATAAAATGAGATGATATTTGGAAGGTGCTTAGCACGGTGCCTGGTGCATCGTAGCTTTTTCCTCTGTCTTTCCTTCATTGTACAAGCCGCATGTCTGTATTACTGCTTGTGTCATCTCCCATTATGATTCTTTGGTCTATGGTGATGGTCTATGATTAATAATTGATACAACATTACTTGGAGAATATAATAACAACTAAAAAATAATAATCACAATGATCAGAATTTATGTAGCTCTAGAAGGTTTGCAAAGCACTTTCTAGCCATTATCTCATTGGAACCTACCAGCAACCTTGTGAGTGAGGCGCAGTTATCTTCATTTTACAGATGAGGAAACTGAGGCTGAGCAAGGTTGAGTAACTTCCTCAGGGTCACACAGCTAGTAAGTGCCTGAGGCAGGACTCAGAGTTGGGTCTTTCTGTCTCTAAGGCCAGTGCTCAATCCATGACGATTCCCCCTAGAATGGTTAGACTCCATGTATATTAAAACAACATGTCAATAATTGCCTGTGAATCTGGATGGTCCCAAAGTAGATTGATCGTCCTGTTCCTTCTGGAATCCTTCATTTAGAATTGGAATGGACTCTGAGGTTATCCAGTCCAGGATTAACTTGGCGTCTATGAACTTAAAAATATTTTTTTGGGTAACTTTCAATATAATTCCCTTCTTTTGTAATCCTTTGTATTTTGTTAATTTAAAAACCTTATTCTGAGCAGAAATTCATGGCACAGAAAGATTAAGAAGTCCTGGGCTCCGCTGACATTCTCATTTTACAAATGGGGAAACTGAGTCCTAGGAAGGTTCAGTGACGTGCCCGAGGGAGACTGAGTTGGGTTTTGAATGTATGTCTTCTGGCTTCAAATCTAAGCCTCTTTCGATCATACTGCAGAGGTTCTGGGAGAAAATACAAGCTCTTCTGTCTGGTGTGTCAAGCTCTTCCCAGTCTGGCTCCTGCCCATCTTTTCCAGATTGATTTCCCATTACTCCCCATCTTGTACTCAACGCTACAGACGTGCCGGCCAGTTTGCTGTTTTTTTCAGCACGCGACATTCCATCTCTGTCTTTGTGTCTGCACAGGCTGTCCCCATGCCTGCAATGTTCCCCTGGCTCACCTAGATCTCCCTTCAGAGCAGCTGCACCCTGAGGTGGCTGTGGCAGCAGCTGCACCCCGAGGCCATGCCCGATCACCCCCACCCCACCCAAATGTTAGTGTTCTCTCCCTGCCAAAAGTGCTCTGTGTTTGCGTGGTCCCTGTTTAATAGACTTACCTGGATACAGACCACAGGACTGCAACCTCTTACATTCATGTCTTTGCACCCCCAATTTCTTGGGGTGCTAGGGGGCACCATAGTGCTCAGAGTACCAGGCCTCCAGTGTCTCCGAGTTCAAATATGACCTCAGACACTTACTAGCTGTATGACCCTGGGCATGTCACCTCACCCTGTTTGCCTCAGTTTCCTCATCTGTCATATGAGCTGGAGAACGAAATGGCAAACCCCTCCAGTGTCTCTGCCTAGAAAACCAGAAATGGGGTCCCAGAGAGAGAACTGGAGAACGAAATGGCAAACCCCTCCAGTGTCTCTGCCAAGAAAACTGCAAATGGGGTCACGAAGAATCAGACACAACTGAAAAATGAGGGCACAATATCCCCAGTTTTAGCAGAGGCCCTGGGACGCTGTGTGTGCTCAGGAAATGACTGTTGAATTAAACTGGAGGTCTTCAACGGTGTGTTCAGCTGTGCTGGATGAACCCACGTGGGGAGTGCTGTTCGAGGGATTCCCATCCAGGGTTGGATGGGGCTGGGGAAGGGAACAAGCATTTATTAAGTGCCAACTTTATGGTGCCAACTACCTATTGGCATCTTGATCAGAAAACATTACCCTCCTTCACAGCAGCCTCTTCAGATTTCTTTATTTCTCTTGTATGAATACCACGATCCTTCTAGAAATCCTTTCCCTTACCACCCATTTATCTGATCAGGTCTATAAGCACCTACCATGTATCTTAAAGTGCTTAATAAGTGGTAGACGTTATTATCACCCAAGGGCAGCTAGGTGGTGCACTGGATAGAGCACTAGGCCTGAAGTCAGGAAGACCTAAGTTCAAATATGGCCTTACAAGCGGTGAGACCCTGGATAAGTCACTTCACCCTGTTTGCCTCTGTTTCCTCCTCTGTAAAATGAACAAGAGAAGGAAATGGCGAACTGCTCCAGTGTCTATGCCAAGAAAACCCCAAATGGGGTCACAAAGAGCTTCAGATATGACTGAACAACAAAAATTATCACCTAATTTTATGCCTGAACATGATGGTTACTGATATGGACATAATAATCCTAGCATCTATATAGTATTTTACATGCCTTATCTCCTTTGAACCTAACCACCTTGTGAGCTATCACAGAGTCCTGAAATTTGAGAGGTGGGAGGAACTTGAGTAAGCATTTAGTCTAGCCCTCACATGAAAGGAATCCCCACTAGAACACACCTGATACATTTTGGAGCCTACAAATAGTCTTATTCCCATTTTACAGAGGAGGGAATTGACACTCAGACAGGCTAAGTGCCTTGTGTGAACATTAGAAGCAGAATTTGAACTGGGGTCTTCTAGTCTCCTGGTCCAGGTCACCATGTCTCTTGCCACACCATCTCTCAGTCACAGTGGGATAAATACCCGAGGTGAGTGCTCTCTTTCCTGATGGGAAAAAGGAAATCACAGGGATTAGGAAACATAGAATGGGGCCTTAGAGGAGGGACTTCTATTGTCCAATCCCTTCATTTTGCAGATGAAGAAACAGGCTGGGGGAGGAGGCAGTGACTCCCCCAGGGCCATACAACATGTTTCAATCCAAAGGAGAGGCTGGGCATCCTGGCTCTGAGCCTAATGCTTTTCTCCTCAGGGTTTGAAGCCTGCCTTATCTGGTGCGGGGCAAGGTGGAGGCTTAGTCACTGATTCTAAAAAGAAGGCGCTAGTCTGGCCAAAAGATACAGAATTTAGGGATGGAGTTGGGTGGGTCTCCTGTTGATGCTCTGACAGCATCAGGCTGAGGAGGCTGAGGGCCTCTGGGGTGTGACAGGATATGCTGCAATCATTTTCCATAGAAATACAGTTGAAGGAAGGGCCTTTTTTCTTCCTGTCCCGCCCCCAGCTCCCACCCTCCAGCTGCCCACTCCTGGTTCCTTCTCTTGCCTCTCCCTTCCCTATCTTTTTCCTTCCTCCAAGCTTGCCTTGCCTTTCCTCTTCCTCTTCCTCCCTCATCTTCTCTTCTTAGGGTGATGGAGTTAGAGCTAAGAAAAGACCTCAGAAGCCACTGAGTACAATCCTCTCATTTTACACGTGGGGAAACTCAGGTATAGTCAGGTAGAGTGACTTCTCAGGGGCCCCCAGCCAGCTAAGTGGCAGAGGGGGTTTGAAGCGAAGTCTTTCTAAATACAGGTCCAAAGAATTTCTCCACTACATCATGCTGTCAGATAAGAGCAAGTGGGGGTCTGGGCCCTACAGAGGAATTGGGAGGGACCTAATGGGGAATCCTTTCTAAAAGTCCCCAGAAACTGGCTGCCAGTTTCCAGCTGTAAGTACGGGAGGGGGAGAGCTCATTGCTCTCACATGGACTTGTTTCCACTTTTGGAAAACTAGGGTTGTTTTGCCTTAAATCAATCTGAAATCTGTTTCTCTGAGACCTTCTCCCACCCATTCCTGCTAGTTCTCTCTTCGAGATGGAGGCAAAACAAGTCAAGTCTTTCTTTCACATGCCAGTCCTCCGAATAGGTGAAATCATGGTCTAAGGCTTCTCTTTTCCTGGTTGGAACTTCTCGCTCTTCTATTTTCTACATGCCCAGAACTGGAAGGGATCAAAAAAGACCATTTGGTGGAGCTTCCTGCCTTCAGGAAGGGAAGACTTTTAGTATCGCCATTTTAAAGATGGGCTAACTGAGCCCCAGAAGTGGCAGATAAGATATGGGGGTTTGCTTCAGCTGTTGAATCATTACTCCACTAAAGTGGCCCCCCTAAGATGTTTCATGGTGGCCATGGAGGTGACTCTGGGCTCTTGAGGGCCATGGTCCAACCAAGCTTTCAAGCCCCAGGCATGGGATTGGGGACAGATTGCCACCTTTAGCCTAGCTAAGTAGGGAGAGCCTAATCATGGAAGGGTTGACCACAAGGATTGACCTAATCCAGGGGTGTGGACCCTGAGGCCTCAAGTGAGGCCTTTGGACTGAATTTTGGATTCAGTCACAAGGCTGAATTTAAGGATTTAGAAGGCCACATGTGGCCTTAAGGCCAAAGGTTCCCCACCCCTGACCTAATCAGTCACTTCTAAGCCTTTATTAAGCATTACCTGTGTTCTAGGCGCTGGAGATACAAGGCCAAAAATAGAAGTCTCTGTTGTTAAGGAAAGTGCATTCTATGGTGAGAATTGTATTAATATTGTATTATTTTGTTGGGGCAATGGATAGAATTAAGGAAGACCTGAGTGCAAATCCTGCCTCAGATACTGGCTGTGTGATACTGGGCAGGTCACTTAACCTCAATCAGTTCTTGAATTGTAAAACAGAGATGATAAAGCCCCCTTGGGGACAACTAGGTGGTGCAGTAGATAGAGCGCTAGACCCGGAGTCAGGAAGACTCATCTTACTAGCTGTGTGACCTGGGGCAAGTCACTTCACCCTGTTTGCCTCAGTTTCCTCATATGTTAAAAAATGAGCTGGAGAAGGAAATGACAAACCGCTCTGATATCTCTGCCGAGAAAACCCCAAATGGGGTCATGAAGAGTCAGATAGGACCAAAATAGCTCCCAGGGTTGTTGTGAGGAAAAAGTATCATTCAGAGTGCTTTGCCAGCCTTAAAGCGCTGTATAAATACTGGCTACTCTTATCATTGCAAAAATATAAAATAAATATAAAATATTAAAAATATGCAAAACACGTGCAAAGTTTTTTTTGAGGGGGGGGTGGGGTAGAAAGGAGGCTTATCACCTGGGATATCTGGGCAGACCTCATGTGGGAGGTGGCCCTTTTGAGAAGCTTTGAAGGAAACTAGGATTTCCCAGAGGTAGAGATGACAAGGAAGAGCATTCTAGGAATAGGGCGAAGTCTGTGCAAAAGTGTGGGAGCAAGAGATTGAACAATGAATGTTAGGCGTGAGGAGCAGCAAGTAGGTCATTAGCCTGGCCAGTAAATGTGAAGGAGGGAGGGAGGAGAGGGGAGGGAAGGGGGACAAAGGGAGGAGGTAGGAGGTAGGAGGGATAAGGGAAGGGAGGAGCAGAGGAGAGGAGGGAGCTCCTTGCACCAACGAAACCCTCCAATCCACTAGAACCTGGGAAGAAGATGGCGTACAGGGGCCTCTGTCAGGTACTGCCCCTCCCAAATGGGATGAAGAAAAGATCTTCTTGTCCTCTTTTTTCAAGACCTTCACAGTCGTGTTGCTTCATCAAAAGATGTGAAAAATGAACTAACAATGAAAAAGAGTTCGTGGCATAATTCAAGGCAACAGAGGAATGAATCGCGGACTGGTTGCCAGATTAATTGTGTGGAATGGTTAGGGGAGGTCAGAGGAAGAGAATTCCCTCTGACTTGGAGGCTGGGAAGGCTTATTGGAGGAGCACAGGCATTGAAGGATGGCTGGGGTTGCAGCTGGAGGGGCGGAGTGAAGGCATTTCGAGCAGGTAGAATGAAAGGAGCAAAGGCTCTCGGGAGAGAGCAAGATCTGCTCAGGGCACAGTGACTGTAATCAGTTCAGCTGGGACGGAGAGTTTGCATAGGGGAAAGACGGAAAAGTAGACACTGTGAAGGACACTGTTCATTTGATTGGTCATATCTGACTCTTCATGACCCCATCTGGGGTTTTCTCGGCAGAGATGCTGGAGTGGTTTGCCATTTCTTTTTCCAGCTCACTTTTTTTTTTTAACAGTTGAGGAAACTGAAGCAGAGTTAAGAGACTTGCCCAGGGTCACACAGCTAGTAATTGTTTGAGACTGGATTCGAGTTCAGGTGACGCGGTGTCTGCCCTCAGACACTTTAATACACCATTAATATTACTCTATGTAACTTATTAACTGTGTGACTCTGGACAAGTCACTTCACCCTGTTTGCCTTAGTTTCCTCATCTGTAAAATGAGCTGGAGCAGGAAATGGCAAATTATTCCAATATCTTTGCCAAAAAAATCCCCAAATGGAGTCATGGAGAGTTGGATACAACTGAAAACAAGTGAACAACAACAGAGACCTCCTGAATCTAGCACTGACACTCTGCCCACTGTACCATCTAGCTGCCATTGCATACCTCGATAAGATATTTGGGTGTTACATTGCTGCCAGTGGGACCCTGTTCAATATTGGTCTTTGTCAAATTGGCTTTTTCTTTCCTGTACTATGGGGAACAACACCAGAAAACAAAGTCTGTTAGCATTGTGTGTAAATTAAGAGCCTGTAGGCACTTAGGGTGGTTGAGTTCCCCAGGGCTGTGCTCCTGAGCTTTAGGGAATGACTTTTGAGTTGGCTGAACTCAATTTTTCCCACTCTGGAACCTTTCGCATTTATTTCCTGGTTCTTGTTTTTGTTGCCCATTTTTTAGGCCTCCTTCAAATCCCTTCACTTTTGAGAAGGAGTTGGGAATCATTTCTGGAAGGTCAAAGAAACCATGAAGAATCTGGAGTTATCTGGGACTCGTCCCCTGAAAGCACATTGTGGCAGAGGGTATGTGCGTGTGTGTTGGGGGCAGTGGGGGTGGAATTCTAGCCCTGACTTTGCCTCTGATGGACTGTGTCACCTCAGCAAAGTCATTAAGCCTTTTTGATTTTGGTTTCCCCATTTGTAAAAGAGAGACAGACTCATGGAGGGATTTGGGTGTTTCTGCCCACGAAATTGTGGGTACCACTCTTCATGAGCTTTCGTCTATCACAAATATTGCCTTTATGTGATTTTTGAGGTCTCTGGGCTTGAGATTCCATTTCATTCAGCAAACATTTATGAAACATCATGATGGGTAAGGCACTATGCAAGCACTAGGAATATGGAGGCAAAGCCCAATTTCTACTTCCAAGGACCTGCCATTCTGTCCGAGGAGGCAGCATGAAAATAAATTAAACCCAATTGGAGGAAAGATTGAACACCAGCATCTGAGGAAAGGCTTCCCATGGGAGGTCATACTTGAGCTGAACCTTGATTCTGAACCTAAAGATTCTAAGAGCTGGGGGTGAAGACAGCACATCAGGCAAGAGGCATAGCCTGGCCACAGGCACGGAGGAAGGAGATGGAATGTGGAGTTTGGGGAATAACAGAGACCAGAGATTGGCTTGAATGTATAGTGCATGTAGCAGGCTACTGGAAATAAATTTGTAAATATCTAATTAGAGCCAGACTGTGGCAAATGAGAGATTTGTATGTTATTATAGAGATAATAAGAAACTATTGGGGATTTTTGAACAAGAGTGTCCAAGGAGAATGGATTAGAACTACAGAATTCTAGAATATTAGAACTTGAAGGGACCTTGAAACAAAGGCTGTTAGACTGGAAAGAGCCTTAAAGCAGAGAAGGTTAGAGCTGGAAAGGATCTCAGAACAAAGAACATGGTCAGAGCAAAGGCCAAAGGTACCAAAGGTCCTTAGAACAAAGAATATCAGCTGGAAGTGAAGAGATAATGATAAATACTTAAAAACCAGCTCTCTGAAAAGGACTGTTGTTCAGACATTTCAGTTGAATCAGACTCTTTGTGACCCCGTTTCGGGTTTTCTTGACAAAGATACTAGAGTAGTTTGTCATTTCCTTCTTTAGTTCTTTATACAGATGAGGAATCTGAGGCAAATAGGGTTAAGTGACTTGCCCGGGTCACACATCTAGTGTCTGAGGCTGGATTTGAACTTAGGAAGATGAGTCTTCCTGACTCGCAGGACTGGCACTCCCTCCACCTACCTACCCCACAAAAAGGCAAGACACACTTTAAAATTTAATCTGCATTAGTAACATTTTCTTGATCACTTTTTTAAAGTATAGGCAATCAACAGAACCAAAAATCAAGTCCTAATTTGTGGTATTGATGAGTTTCTCAGATGTAGGCGCTCATGCTGAAA
The DNA here is from genome assembly GCA_028646515.1 of Pseudochirops corinnae. NCBI lineage: Eukaryota > Metazoa > Chordata > Mammalia > Diprotodontia > Pseudocheiridae > Pseudochirops > Pseudochirops corinnae. Next base: position 13,997 of record JAQQSV010002528.1, read on the forward strand.
ATTTAACAACTGGCTCCTGTAAGCCGGTCTGAGCTGGCTCTGGCACAACTCTGACTGGAAGAGACCTTGGGATAGAGGTTACTAGAGCTCTGAGAAAGCTTAGAACAGGGAATACTAGAACTGGGAAAGCCCTTAGAACAAAGAATGAGGGATGTTAGAACTGGAAGAGACCTTAGAACAAAGGATGTTAGCATTGGAATGAATCTCAGACCACACAATGACAGAGTTTGTGCAACTGATTTTTATAGTGTAAGGGTCTATAATGAGGTCCTGAGGTGGGGGAAAAACCCTGGATTTGGAATCAGGACCTGGGTTCATGTCCCACCACTGCCTTTGATTAACAGCATTACCTTGGGCAAGTCAATCACTTGTCTGGGCATCAGTTCCCTGCATAATTATAGGATTTTATGAGATAGCCTCTGAGGACCCTTGTGGCCCTAAACCTCTGATCCAATGGAATGTACTAGAGCAGAGGCAGGAAACCTGTGGCCTCAAGGTCACATGTGGCCTTCTAGGTCCTCAGGTGTGGCCTTTTGACCAAGTCCAAGTTTTACAGCACAAATTCTTTTATGAGGGGAATTTCACAGACTTCCAAACTTCACAGAAGTTTGGATTCAGTCAGAGGGCTGCACTTGAGGACCCAGAGGGACACATGTGGCCTCAAGTCGGCAGGTTTCCCACCCCTGGACTAGAATACAATTAGAAGAATAGAACGGTAAGCTGGAAAAAACTATAAAGATCATTTAGTCCAAGCCTTTCATCTTACAAGAGATGAAACAGAGCTCTGAAGGGACTCCCAAAGGGGAGGGGATCACTGATCTAGCAGTGGGGTCAGGATTAGAACTCACATCTCCCGATGCCCCATGTTATCGATGTTTGTCCTTTATTTTTGAAGACGACCAGTGACATCATGGGGGTGTGTTTGTCTTGATTTGCACACAACTTGGATTTAAGTGAGGCAGAGTTGCGCCAAGCCGTCTTTTCCAGCCATCAGCGTCCAGTGGCAGGACAGAAGTCAAGACCACAAGCAATGTCCCGGGATGCCTCGGACGGCCTTGGCATTTTGACGTCTGACCACGCTCTAGTGCTCCACAGCCCCTGCTTCTTGGGGCCCCTTCTTGGCCATTGGGACAAATTGTTGTTATCCACTTCTTCCACCGGGGAAGGTCTTCACAGGCTTCCGGATAGACACCCACTGCTCCACAGAGTGCTGCTGTGTATAAAAGCTGCTGCCTTTGCCCGGGATATCAGGAGCATTCTCAAGGAAGAAGAATGTCCCCCCACTCTTTGCTGCAGGATCTCGCCCAGCTCCATCTTCTAGGGGGAGACTGATGGGTGGACGCTCGGCTCCCAGGAGGGCAGGACTAAAGCTGAGGCTGGTGCGACACGGACGTGGCCACAAGGTGTCGCCATGAGCTCAGCCAGGAGTGTGCAGGTAGCTAGGGCTGGGTCGGACAGCTCCTCCCTGGGGTTCAGCATGTCCTTTCCTTGTCCCAGGTGACCCGCAGTATCCAGGTGGGGTCAGCTAGGGCTGTCCCTCCCTTGGGAGATGGACACCCAGGGTGGGCTTGGTCAGCACAGGACTCAGAGGATCCGTGTTCGAAATTCACCTCTGACATTTACCACCTGTTCTAGTTATGAATTGATGACTCTTAGATGCGGAGTCAGGAAGACCCGAGTTCAAATTCTGCCACATATACTCCCTAGCTGGGTGAATCTGGGCAAGTCACTTGGCATTTCTCAGTTTCGTTTCCTTATCTGTAAAATGATGTTAATAATAGCACGTGCCCTGAAGGGTGGTGTGAGGATCCCACGGAATGATGTGTGAATCTCTGAAAATTAAAGGGCTGTATAAATGTGAGGTATTTAAGTGACTTACATGGGCGAGGCAGGAGAATGCACATTATTATTCTTGATGACAATGCTTAATTCGATACATTAATAGCTAATTGTTACTATTATGTAGTTAATGATTATTAGTTAACTATATTCTGTGATCCTGGTCTACACTGTCAGGGCCCAGGCTGGTCCTGAGGTCTCTCGTACTGTCCCCGTGGCTCCCCTGATGACATGGAGGTAGAGGTGACTGGACAGGTCGGTCTGAGAGGTGGAGGGTGTAGACTAACCGCAAAAGTATGGACTGGAAGGGGAAGGAACCTTAGGGCCCCCAGAAGCTGAATTCTAACCAGGCCCGGAATCGCCTCTCTAATGCCCGACAGGGGGGTGCCTGACTACCTCCCTGGGCCGCCCGTTCCATGCAGAGCTTGGGCTCTCTAATTGCTAGGAATTTATTCCTTCTCTGGAGAGAAATTTGCCTCTTTTCATTGCCATACCCTCTGGGGCCGAACAGAATAAGACATTCTTTCTTCCTTACAAGCCTTTTGAAGACACGTTTTTTCTCCTTTAAGCTAAACATCTCCATTTTCTTCAAATGATCCTCAGAAGACACAGAAAGCTCTAGAAACCCCCCAAAATCCATCTGGGGTTTCCTTGTTAGTTCTTTCCCAGGAAAATAGCTAGAACTGACTTGCATTTCTGTGAGTCAATCTTAATTGGAGTCCTTGAAGTTGGAGAGAAAAAAAATAACCTCCCTTTCAAGGTAATTTGTTTCTTTAGAATTCTATGTGCTTAAAAAAATACTACCAAACATGCCACAAAAGGTTATATAGGTCTGGCATAGCCAATCACTCAATAAGCAAATTGTCCTTGTTATTTGGTCGTGACTCCATTTGGGATTTTCTTGGCAAAGATACTGGAATGGTTTGCCATTTCCTTCTCCAACTTATTTGACAGATGAGGAAACTGAGGTAATGAGGGTTAGTAACTTGTCCAGGGTCTCACAGACAGTAAGCATTTGAGGCCAGATTTGAACTCAGGAAGGTGAGTTTTCCTGACTCTCCATCCACTGTGCCACCTGGCTGTCCCCAGTGAGCAAATATAGCGTGCTTCCAATGAGCTGGGCTGTGCACCACGGCGCTCTTGTCCAAGACAACTGAATCAGTGCCCACCCTTAGGTCTTTGGGATCCTCAGGTTGGGTGTGGGAGGGTTTAGTGTATAAAAATATACTAAAACTGATCTCTGTCACCTCCCCTGGACCTTCTCCACACCTGGGGGCCAGTGAAAAGCAAGAATGCAAGGGCTCTGGTAGAATTTGTTTTCCCTACTTTTCCATTCAATTCTATGTCTTGAGGTTGAGTGCTCTAGGGAGGCCACTGGGATAAGAATAAACTGAGGAAAACTATTGGAGGGTGGTAACGCTAGGCTGAATGTGTCGGGGTGGGAGAAAGTTCCCATAAAATATAAAGTTTCTGTGAAGTGAGGGGCTTTGTCCCCCAGCAGGGATTAGATAAGGGGTGCTAAGAAGGCTGCCCTTTCCCCTACCACACATTCTACCAATTCTAGGTTCTGAGACAGCCCGGGAAGCATGTGTGGGGCTGGATGTGGGTGGTTGGCAGCAAAGGTGGAGGGCAGCCTTATCTGGATATGTCCGCATGGCTCATGGGATTATAGATTTAGAGCTGGAAGGTAGATCATTTGGTCCGACTACTTCATCGTACAAATGTAGAAACTAAGGCCCATAGAAATGAAGGAACTTGTTCAAGATAACAAGGGTCATAAGAGCCAGATCGAGGATTTGAACTCAGATCTATTGACTCCCAAAACTGCCTCCTTCTTTATGGATTGTACTCCATAACCTAGTCTTAGAACTTTAGAGGGGACTTTTGTTTAGTCCCATCCCCTAATTTGATAGATGGGGAAACTGAGGCCCAGAGAAGAGCAGTGATTCACCTCCTGTTATACAGGTAGTTGTGACTGAGCCAGGGTTAGGAACTAGATGTCTCCCAGAGCTCCCAGGTTGTAGCTGTTTCTAACCAGTTGTGGCCAGAGATGCCCAGTGCTCTATAAAAGAAGGATGTTTTTCGCTTTAGCATTTCTCCCTACACCTTCAGTAATAAGCCAGGATCCCCCCTTATGTAAATTGTTTCATAGTGCCCCGAATCCATGCCCTTGGGATTTCCCTGGAGGGCCATACTGGGTCATGGGGTCATAGATTTAGAGCCAGAAGGGTCTTTAAAGGCCATCTCATTTTATTGAGGAGGAAAGAGCAGACAACCTTAATGACTCATGAAAGGTCACACAGAATTTGAACCCAAGTTTTGAGCTTCAGATCAACAGCTCTTTCCAATGTACCGTGCAGAGGGGTAGGCAGAGAACTTGTGCTGAGCAGGACGGCCGGACCAGCTGGGTTTGGTGACTTGAGAGGGGCAGTGTGGCATTAGAAGACAAAAACCTACTTCCCTCCTCGTTTTCAGAGTGAGAATTCCCAGCTCATCTGCTTGTTACTAGTTCTGTGATTTTGGGCAAGTGCCTTCCCCTCTCTGGGCCTTCTCTGTCAAAAGAAGGATTTAGATTAGCTGATTTCTAAAGGTGGCACAGTGCCAGGCCTGGAGTCAGGAGTTCCTGAGTTCAAATTTGGCCTCAGACCCTTACTGGCTGTGTGACCCTGGACAAGTCACTTAACCCTCAGTTTCCTCATCTGTAAAATGACCTGGAGAAGGAAATGGCAACTCACTCTGGTATCTCTGTCAAGAAAAACCCCAAATGGGGTCATGAAGAATCAGACATGACCCAACAACAAAAAGTCCTTTCAGCTCTTAGACTGAATCTTCAATAGCAGTGTGGCAGGGTTGCCATGAGAGGGCGGCATTGTCAAGGCTGCCTCTGCAGAGCTGGGAGGGATCTGACGACATCCATTCCAACCCCTTCATCTTACAGATGAAGAAACTGAGGCCCGCAGAGAGGAAAGTGACCTACCCAAGGTCACCCAGGTCTCCTGGCTCCGGAGTCACTGTTCTTTTCCATGGAATGAGAAGATCTTGTGTCAGTACAGAGATTCCAGGCGTTGGCAGAGTTGGGTCTAGACCGCAGGTCTCCTGACTCCCAGCCCAGTACACCTATGAGGCCATGGACCCCAAAGCTGACAGCCAGGTCACATTCAGTGGGGACCACTAAGGTTCTAGCTGAATTCAGATCAATAAACACTTCCATCTCATTCAACTCACCCCAGCTCTGCCTGTGCTCAAGACTCCCCTGCCAATGAGTGGGAACCATAACATCCAAATCAAGGCCTGACACCAGGAACAGCAAGACCCCCACCCCACCCCCGCCTGGGGACACTGGAGGGGGAAGGTTTGCACGGTGTCCGGGCTCCAAGGGGGGAGGCAGACTCATCTGTAAGTTCTATTGTTGTTTGGTCGGAAGCTTAGTGACCCCCCGGGGCTTTCTCAGCAGAGATACTGGAGTGGTTTGTCATTTTTGTTTCTTCAGCTCATTTTTACAATGAGGAAACTGAGTCAAAGAGGACTAAGTGACTCGCCCAGGGTCACACAGGATGTTTCTGAGGCCAGATTTGAACTCAAGAAGAAGAGTTTTCCTGACACCAGGCTCAGCACTCTATCCACCGTGCCAAAACGTTAATCGAGCCTTCACTGTGTGCCCAGCCCTTGGGGACACAGAGCAGAAAGTATGGTTCTTGTTATGAAGGAGTTTATATTTGAATTGATGAGATTCATAATGTGAAGCAGCCAATGGTCCTCACCTGTAAGATGAGGGGTGGGTCAGTGGGGTCAAACTCACACAGAGACGGATTTCTGTGGTCCCACAAGCCTGAAATGAGGGGCGGCCAGGTGGTGCAGGGAGGAATAGCCTGGGTAGCCTTCTGGAATGATTCCTTTGTCATCGTGTAATGGGAGTAACTGAAGAGTCCCTTAAACAGCTTCTGGCCTGTGGAGTGTGCATGGGGATGGCCAGAGGGGCCCCAGGCCAGCAGATCAGGGGCCATCACAATAGGTTCATGGGTTTAGAGTTGGGAGGGACCTTGGAAACCAAAATCTTTTCTAGTTGCCTCATTCTACCATTGAGGAAACCAAGGCCTGAAGGAGGGAAATGGCTGGTTCAGGGTCACAAGGTAATAGTCATGATAACTTATATTTAAACAAAGCTTTAAGACTCGCCAAGCACTTCAAACACATTGTTTTGTTGGGTAAATATAAGCTCTGGGAAGTGAGCCCAGGTCACCTGCTTGCGGAGCCCAATCATTCCCCCACCCAGCCCCTAACCCTCTTCTCCCAGCCTCCTCTCTCTTGGCATGGTTAAGGGGCCGCATTTGTCTTGGTCCTTGTATCTCAGCTGCCCAGAAGGCAAGCCAATGGTGCTGATCTATGTCTGCACGTCCTTCCATTGTCAGGCAGATAGAGGACTTAATTAATTGAAAGTAACTGTAAATATTTTTGGAAATACTGTATAATTCTCCTGAGCAGGAGTCTGGCCGGGTGTGAGCCGGGCTCCTGCTCCCCTTCTCTCCTTCCTGCCTTCCTTCCTGTCTCCTCTCTGTTTCCTGCTCATGATGCCTGCTGCCAAACACCTCCTCGGACTTGAACAAAGACACACTCCTGGAGCAGATGGGCCCTGTTTGGGAAGGAGGGGGGAAGAGTAGCCCCCCTCCCCAGGATAGCCCTGTATTAGTGGTTGCCCTGTCTGTTGAAAGGTCGATGTGTGCTGGGCTGTACTGGCTAGTGTGCCAACTAGGGCACATGAGCGCCGAGGTCCTAACCAGCTCGGTTGCTAACTGGGCATGGGATTGTGCGGCTTGGGAGTCAGACTCTGTTAAATGAGGACAGTGGCCTCACTGATCTGTCAAGGTTTTCCAGGGCTAAGGGCCCATACTCTAGATTCTAAGGGTCTTTCCAGTTCTGACATGCTCTGCTAAGATCCCTTATATCTCAGGCATTCTGAGGACCATATTCTAAGGGCTCTTCTAACTCTGGCATTCCCTATATTGTATTCTAAGAGCCTCCTAGCTCTAACATTCTAAATTCTAAGATCCCTTACAGGGCTAGAATTCTAGATTCCAAGGATCTTGTCCTTGTTTCCATTGTGTGAATTTCTCTGTTGCCTTAGTGAATTAGGGTTTGGTTTTCAAAATGAATGGATGGATTCTTTGAGCAGTTACTAGAGGGGTGTGTGTGTATATGTGTGTGTATGTGTGTGTGTGTGTGTGTGTGTGTTTGTGTGTGTGTGTGTTTGTGTGTGTGTGTGTGAGAGAGAGACAGAGAGAGACAGAGACACACAGTCAGAGAGAGACAAAGAGACAAAGACAAACAGAGCCAGAGAGCCAGAGACAAAGACAGAGAGAGATGAGAGAGACAGAGACAGGGAGAGCAAGACAGAGACAGACACAGAGAGACATACAGAGGGAGAGACAGAAACAGAGAGAGACAGAGAAGGACAGAGAGACAGAAAGACAGACAGACAAACAGATAGACAGACACACACACAGCCTTGTTATTGAGGGAGTAGCCAGATCACAGGCCCTTCGACAGCAGAGACCTGTCTTACATCTATTTTGGAGCACAGAGATTCTGGTTTTTACCTTTCCTTCTATCCTAGCTCTTAGCATGGCAGCCTAGCATATATACTAAGTGCTTACTAAATGTTTGTTGGTCAATAGCTTGCTTGGCATCCAGCAGCCAGGGGCACACAGTATGATTGCTAATGGCTCGCCCAATTGCCTGGCTGCTGCCAGGGTTCAGTTTCTGCTGGAGAGGAAGTGTCTGTTGGTCTGTCATGTGCCCAAAGCCCAGTGTACCTGAGCTGTGTGTGGAGCCTGGGCTGCCCCAGGTCTCAGGGGCAGCAGAGGCTTCTGGCCTTTTGGTGTCAGGCAGATAAGGCCCTGGGTATGGGCGGGGGTTGTAGGGGGCAGGATCCGAGGGGTCAGGAGCTGGAAGCCTGGGGTCCGTCTGCCCCTCCCCACCTTCTCCATAGATAACGGCCCAGCTGTTAGGACACAGCTGGGCTGATCTCCCTGGGGAGGTGAGAAAGGGGCCTCTCCACATGGGTGTGCTTGGAGGCAGCTGAGTTCAAAGTAGAGAGAAAGCTATGTGAAGTGAGGGGGCAGGAGAGGTGGGGGGGTGGGAGGTGGGGGGGATGGGCCAAGGAGAGGAGGTGAGAAAGTGGCGAGGGGCCAGCAGGCCAGCCCCTTAGCTTTGATGTTGGGCAAGGAAGCCTTCAGCGGCCCTTTGCACCGGCCCAAGCACCCAATTAACAAGGCCTGCCTCCTTTGCCTCCCTTTCCTGAGATGTTTGTCCCTGAAACAACTGCAAACACAGGAGAAAGTCACAGATCCACCGCATAACCCCATGCCAGTACAGCCACACAGTCACAAATACCAACACAACCACACATATAAGCACAACTCCACACAAGTACAAACACACAGAGACACTCAGAAACGAGCCCACAAAGTAAGCACACAGGTGTGTGTGTATGTATGTATGTGTGTATGTGTGTGTATGTGTGTGTATGCATGTGTATGTATGTGTGTATGTGTGTATGTGTGTGTATGTATGTATGTGTATGTATGTATGTGTATGTGTGTGTATGTGTGTATGTATGTGTGTATGTGTGTATGTATGTGCATGTATGTGTGTATGTATGTGTATGTGTATGTATGCATGTGTAGGTATGTATGTGTGTGTATGTGTGTGCATGTATGTGTGTGTATGTGTGTGTGTGTACACAGAAACAAAGCACCATGTCTAGTGCACGAGATCTAGCCACAGACACAAACGTAAGCAGACAACCACACAAAGTACAGACTCCTATGATAGAGACCACATAAGCATAATTCACACCTACAAACACGGAACTTCACACAATCACACAAAGTACAACACTATTCCACAATTCATTACTGCAATCCCACTCACAAATACAGCTGGTATCACATACGAGTGTCAGCCTTACCTTCAAACAAAAGCCTCCGACCACACAATGTACGAACTGACCCACATACAAGCCCAGCCACCCCCAAACAGAAAGCCAAAGTACGAACTTGTACAAATAAAAACACAATCACATCTACAAGGGTAAACAGCCAGAGACAGCCATGGTATAAACAAGCAGTTACATATATAAACACAAACCCCACACCCAAACAGAGACACAGCCACACCCGTAAATCTAAAAAGACAACCACAATCCCACACATGCCCATGCAGGGTTGTGTTTGTGTCTTTGTATGTGTGTGTGCCTACACAGATGTAAATACAGCCATGTACTTGGCATTTTACCCAGTTTGAGGTAGCTCTGTGTCGATGGAGAGACTCGTTTCTGTCTCTTCAGAATACTCCAGAGAGCTTCCCTCTGCCCAGACTGGGCAGTGAGGCCAGGACACTGTTCATTGCCTCCTCTCCAGCAGGAACCACAGAGTCTGGGTTTACTTATCTCTGCTACTGACTTATTGGGCAATGTGGTATGATCCACTCCAGTTGGACTCCTGCAGATGGCCACCCGTGGATAAAAGAGCTCACATTTTTAAAGTTTACAAACTATTTCTCCATCCCAGCCCCATAACTCTGAGGTAGGTGGGAAATCATCATCCTCTAATTTTATAGATGAGGTTCAAGGTCAAGCAATTTCCTTCATAAGTAGAAGAGCTTCCACTCACACTCTTCTATACCTATTACTAAGTCTACGACGATTTCCATCCTCCCTCACGATCTTTCTACAACCAAGGATCCAGGCTTTCTTACCTGCCCTCATGGGAAAAGCTTCATTTCCCCCTACCATCTCCTGCTGATATCTGGGACAATATTTAACACAGCTTCTTAAGGGGTGATAGAGTGTGATAGAGATAAATCACTAACTGACCTGAACAATTTTTCTGAAACTTAGTTTCCTCATTGGCAAACTGGGTAGGGGTATTGGGATGGGTTGAGATTTGGGCCCTGTCTGACAAGGTCTTTCAGCTTATTATGCTCTCAAGTCATAGGATAATTAGATCTAGAACTGAAAGATTTCTAGGTCAGTGTCCTTACCCTCTTTGTGTCATGGATGGACTCCTTTGACTTTGTCTGGGAAAGCCTAAGGACCTCTTCTTAGAATCATATTTTGTGGCCTATATTCATAATTGAAGGAAATACTCAACCTCAGTTAAAGATAAGCAAAAATAAAGATGTCATTTTTCCCTACCCAAGCTCACAGGCCCCCCTGAAATGCCTGAACCCCAGCTTGAGATGGAATCACTGTCCAGACCAAACAATCCTGCTCTAGACCAACAATCTTGTTTTGCAGACTAGGGCCCAGAGAGGAAAATCAGTTGACCTGAGGTCATACCGGTAGGAATCACCAAAGCTGAGATTTGAACATGGGCCATTTGATTCCCAGTCCAGTGCTCTTTCACCATTCTTTACTAAACCGATTCTCTACTATGATGGTGGGTTGAAGAACTGAAGGAAGAAAGAGACTAATTTTGCTTTGACCCGAGTTCTGACTGGATTAGGGAGCAGGCCATATGGCTTTCCTGGGGGTGATCCTAGACGCCTCTTGACTGGAAGTCAGATCTTATTATCACTCTCGCCATGTTTTGCCTCAATTGGTGCCTTCTCCCAGCCTCTTTCTCAGCTCCAGCTCCTTAGGAGGCTCCATTTATCCATAAACTCCCTCTGGGGCCTGGAGCCCTGAATGCTAGGAGGATTAGGAAGTGGGATTCACATCCTTTCATACCACATGGAGGGTCCAGGCTCCAACCTCCTTCTGGTAAAAAGCCAGGATTGGTTTAAGGGAAGGGGGATGGGGGGGGGGGGGAAGGATACTGCTTCTGTTGGAATCCTCCCCCAACTTCCTTTGTTCCAGGGAGTTCAGCCTTCCCTGCTAGACTGCTATGATCTCTCTCTGTTTTTGAAGGTTTCTGGAGGAATCGGGAAGGGTGAGCCCAAAGGAAGGCTCAGATCTTGGTCTGCCCACCCTGCTCCATCCTCGTATTGTGCTAAGTAGCAGCATTATTACTGTCCTTCCTGGAACAAATTATATTATCATCCATTATTAGGGCACATAAAGTAGCCCTTGCCCCTCTTATCCCCTCAGAAGGATTGGATTTATCCATAGTAAAAAGAAGAACCTTTCTAGAACACCTTTAGAGTTTGCTGTTGTTTAATCGATCAATCAACAGGCATCTTTTAAGCTCTGACTGTGTTCCCAACACCGTGCTGAATGTGGACTGTATTTGTGGTGGGGATAGTCTTTGCTGGGGCCGGACAGTGATTTCATCAGACTAGGCAGCTCCCAAGTGATGAGCCTCCTACCAATGCAGGTCTCCACTTGGAAACCTAGAAAGTTTCCTGGGGACATTATAAAGTGAAATGATTTGCCGAGGATCCCCAGGTCAGGATGTGTCAGAAGTTGGGGGACATGATCCCCATTTTTTCTGACTCTCCTTCCCTAGTATACATTATGCTTTACAATACTGATGAGAGATAAGTAATACGAGAACCCTTATTGTCTTTTTCCAGTTGGGGAAACCAAGTCCTGAAGATGTAAAGGGGTACAGATAACAGGTGGTGATAGGGTCTGGGTTCAAAGCCGGCCTCCATCCTTGAAAGGTGGTGCCCTTTTCATTACTCTCCTCTGCTCAGCACTGATTTTGAGTCAGAAGGCGACTTAGAGGCCAGTAAGCCTAATGGGTCCTCCTTTGTCTTTTCATTGCTCAGTTCTTTCAGTCATGTCTGACTCTGGGTGATCCCATTTGGATTTTTCTTGGCAAAGATACTGGAATGATTTGCCTTTTCCTTTTCCAGCTCATTTGACGATGAGAAAACTGGGAAGTGAAGTGACCTGCCCAGGGTCACACAGCTAGGAAATGTCTGAGGTCAAATTTGAACTCAGGTCTTCCTGACTTCAGGCTTGGCGCTCTACCCAATGCACCACCTGGCTGCCCTTGTGTATTAGCAAGCACCCTAGCATACCCAGGGCGGCTACTAGCACAGGTTCTTAGATCTGCTTTTCTAAAGGAAAGCAACTCAAAATGGGTTAACAATCTTACTTTAATCAAACATATCATGTACCTAGTTCAGGGG
>JAQQSV010002529.1:0-12774 GCA_028646515.1 Pseudochirops corinnae
ACATATGAATATAGTAGTAAAATGGAAGGTAGTTTGGGAGGGAGGACACTTTTTATTTATTTTTTAGAATTAGAAGATCTGATTATATATGTAGGTTGGTGGAAAGGAATTAGAAGAGCGAGTGAGCTGAGGGATAGCTAAAGAAGGGAGAAATGACTACTGGAAGGGAATGCAATCGAGTTCACAACTCTTGGGATTAGCTTTCTTGAGAAGTAGGGAAACCAGCGGGGATTGGGAAAGGCTCTATAAGGTCATTCCATTTGCACCTTAAAAGAACAGAGGGACCCATGAGGTGGATATAAAAAGGTAATGTATTCCAGATATGTGTGATGGCCAGTACAAAGACAAATAGATGGGAAACAGAGTGTCCTCTATTGAGGAACAAAGAGAAGGTCAGTTTGGCTTGATTATAATTTATGGAGATTGGAATAATATCCAAGATATGTTGGGGCTAGGTTATGAAGGTCTTTAAAAGCTAAACAGAGGAGTGTATTTTTTATCCTACAGTTAATAGGAAGTCAGTGAAGTTGGTTGAAAGGGGGAGTAATATGGTCAGATCTGTGCTCAAGGAAAATTCCTTTGGCAATATTGTGTTGGATAACCTAGAGTGGGGAAAGACTTGAGACAGTGAGTCCAATTAGGAAGCAGTTGCAATAATCTAGGTAAAAGGTAATGAGAGCTTGAACATCTATGGGAGTGGAGAGAAGGGCACTAATGCAATAGATGTTATGGAGGTATAAATGGAAAGATCTGGCTACTGATTGGATATAGAGAATGATAGAAAATGAGGAGTCAAGGATAATGCAGCTAGCCGGCAGAAGAGATAGAACCCTCGGACTGAAGTCAGGAAGATGAATTCAAATATGGCAGCTGACACTTACTAGCTGTGTTACCCTAGGAAAGTCACTAAAATCTATTTGCCTCAGTTATCTAAGCTGTAAAATGGGGATAATAATAACACCTATTTCCCATGGATCTTGTGATAATCAAATGAAATAATAATTGTAAAGGACTGAGCACAGTGCCTCATAACACATAGCAAGCACTATATAATTGTTTGCTCTTATTATTAGAGACTGGAAGAGAGAATGATAGTGCTTTTGACAGAAATATAGAAGTCTGGAAGAGGAGAAAATTTAGAGGGAAAAAATTTGTAAGAGAAATATTTTATAACTTGCCAACGAGAGTAAAGTAATAGGCCTTTGTTACAGGCATAGCTCATCTCTCACAAAGGAAAGTTCTTGACTGGAGATATCTGAGGCTGGGAAATGAGGAGGGGCATATTAGGGGGAGTGCAGGGATATATCCATTTCCCAGTCAGCAGAGAAACAAGGCCATAATCAGTTCTCCAAAGGAACAGGCTACACCGCCAACTTAGAAATGGGGTAGTGTGTTCAATCAATGAAGGAACATGTATTAAGTGCTTATTATATGACAAGTCCTGGGGGTGGATAATGAAGAATCTAATGCCAAGGTTGGGAATTTAGAAGACTAGTAGGTAGTGTCCTTAATTGAAATAGGGAAGTATAAATCTGGGGTGAATTTTGAGGGAAAGAATGATTTCTGTCTGGAATTTGAGTTTAAGATACCTCTAGTGCCTTATGTCATATGATCTTCAGGCCATAAGGGAAGAAACCCTGCCCTCCTTCTGACCTTTGACCTGATGCAAGCATACCTGAGATGTTCTACATAACACAACAGTTCTATTCTCCATTGAGAAAAGGGTTAAGTTTTATGTGAATTGTAGTAGAGTCTCACCCAATGCATCTGACTTTTTCCCCCACTTCTGATATCACAGGAAGGTAGGAGCCAATTAATAGGAAACTTAGTGAAGTTTACAGAAAGATTCTGGGCTAAAGGAGGAGGCATGGAAAAGTAGTTTTCAGAGAAAGAACAAGCCAGATGTACCCGGAAGGAGGAAGGGACAAATGTAGGGCATAGATGAGCTGCTACAAGAAAGGCCAGATCCAGAGAATCCATGGAAAGTCTGAGTAGTAACTCTGGGAGGAGGAATTTAATGATGTAAAGAGAAATAAGAACTATCAGAGTCTTTTTTTTTTTCTTTCCCCAAAGAGAAATGTGAAGACCACCTTTTGGAGAGTGATTAGATCAGGCTATAGCATAGATGCATTAATGGTGGTGCAGGGAACAGCAATTAGATAATGAAAAAAGTAAAAAAGAGGGACATGATAAAATGATGCAAAGAAGAACAGGATAATCTTATCTAGATGGGATTCATATGCTCAGTTTGAATTTGAAATCCTGAAAATCATGGTGCCAAATGCCCCTTCCTATGCTTCCTCAGTGACTAAGGGCACCAAAAAAGAAAACTATTTATTAATAAAATGGGAAGCAAGAGGTAAAATGCCTAGAATTCATCCCTTCTTCACCTCCATCTCTTAAGAGGTCCTGGTTTCCTTTGAAGCCCCCATCACCCCAACCTCTATCTCCTACATGAAACTTTTCTTGATTTTCCCATGCCTCATTCCCCCCAACTACTAATATCTCTGTCATCCCCCATTTACTGTGTATACAGCTAGGTCCCCATTAGTGCAAATAATGAATCTTGTAGTCTCATGTATTCAAATTCACAATATCCAAAATTATAATTATGTAAAATATGGTAATTGGTTCCAGCCTAGTAGCTGTATGTAGGGCTAATTGGAGTAATGTGACCAGTGAGATTCATTACTTGCCCAAGTTGGGAACTAGCTGTATATGTTTTGTTTGAGAGGCATTGTGATGTCATAGATAGCAGGCTGCCTTTATAATCTAGGAAGATCTAGGTTCAAGTCTCAACACTGACCGATCTTGGTTGTGTGACTCTGGACAAGTCACGTAACCTCTCAATTTTCAGACAAATTTCTAAGTTTCAGAGAAAGTACCAATGTACTTCAGTAGAGGCTGTCTCCTCCTTTGAGAGTTCCCTACGTCAGTATACTCACAGGTATAATCCCTCTCTCCCAATTTTCTATATACTTCTTTGTATGCATGTCTCCTTGGTAGAATGTGAGCTTCCAAGGGCAAGAATTGTTTTCATTTTTGCCTTTATGTAACTAATCCCTAGTAGAGTGTCTGACATATAGTGGGTACTTAATACTTCATTGAGAAAAAAGGAAATGGGAGACCTATGAAATGGAACTGGAGATACCTAATTGGTTATCATACTGAGTCCATCCATTTTAAGTAGCATAACTATCTTCCCATCCTTTACCTTTTTCTATACAGGGTGGGCTGCAATGGCCCCTCACATTAACCTAAGTCTCATTTTTGGACCACTCAACTATCTTTACAACTACTCTAGAAAAGTCCTTTTTTAAAAACTCAAATTGTATAATTGAGCATGCTTTGTATAGAATAAGGTAGTCTTTTTATGTCATGGACCTCGTTAGCAATCTGGTCAAACCTATGGACCCCCTTCTCAAAATTATATTTCTAAATGCATAACATAAAATACCTAAGTTTATAGAGGAAGCAGAAGTAAGTGAAAATAAAGATGTAAATTTTCCATCCAAGTTTATGAACCCCTTGAATTCTCTCTCTATATGTACCCTCAGTTGGGAACCTCTGGTAGAGGAAAACTTATGAAATAGATCTTAATTATTTCTTTGATTTTTTAAATTTATAGATCTTTTAATGCCACATTCATTTCCAAGTAAATCCCTCTTCCCTTCTCTATCCAGAGAACTATACATTGTGACTAAGAATCAAAAAATAGGAGAAAAATTCAGTCCAGCAAAACTAACCAACACATCAATTGAGCCTAATAGTATAGTTATATACCTGTGCTTCTACCTTTGAAAAGAAGGCTGGGAGATAAATTTTGTCATCTATTCATTGGGATCTAGCTTAATTATTTTAATTACACATTATTCAGTTTGGTCATGTGTGTTTATATGTATATGTGTGTGTGCGTGTGTGTGTGCGTGCACATACATGCACATGCTTTCCATTTGCATTGTTGTAATCATAAATTTGGCTTTCCTGGCTCTGCTTACTTCATTTTTCAGCAGTTCATATGTCTCCCCATGCTCCTCTGAATCCTTGATATTCATGGCATCTTACTACACAGTAGTATTCCATTAACTGATATACTCAGACTGGTTTCAACCTTATCCAACTGATAGATTCTTCCTTTGATTTTTTAAATTAAAAAATGGCACTTACTTCCTCTTCTAAAGACCTACTCCTCCACTAAGGTCCTTCTCTGATGTCTTATCATTATATGGAAATGAACCATAGGTTCTCAAGGGTTCTGCCAATGGAGCTCAATTTCTGGGAGATACTACCAAGATGGAGAGGCTTTGAATATCGACTCTGAATTATTGGATTATTGGCTATGTCCCTGACATCTCAGAGACAGGCTAGTTAGGTATATACAAGTTCTTTAACAGAAAGATGACACCAAATGATGAAGTTTTCAGTTACAGTATGAAAACCATAATAAAAACTATGAAAAGGCTCTGATATATCTTAGTGGAGGGATGATACAGAAGGAAGCAATCATGTCTCTGTGAAGGATTGAAGAATAGTGTTTCTGTAGTTCTTCAATAGGCATACTGATCAGCATACTAATCACCCTGAAATGTCATCTGGACTTGCAAATGTAATATATTTTCATATTTTTAAGCAATACCTCATTTTTTTCATTAGCTATTCTTGGAAGAGCTCTACTCTACCCATATTGCTCAAACGCATTTTATTTTTATTTCCCTTGAAAAAGATTTGTGAGATGATGAATTAGTCATTATCAATTGCATGCATTTACACACTTCTACCTTCTATTTATCTGGCCTGCTTCCCTGTTCTGGCTCCAGATGGTACAGCAATGTACCCTCTGGAAACACTGAAGAGAGAAAACCCTTTCCTGCTGCCTCCCCATTTCCAGATTCCAACCCAACGTTGCCAAGTTTGAATAAAGAATCACTCACTGGCAAATGCAGTTCTCCATGCACTTGCATAGGAATTTCAGCCAGAAAGATTTATTTGAATATTAGAACAATTGTCATGGCCAAAATTTCTGAGTAGAACTTGTCAACCAATTAAAAAAAAAACCCAACTATCTAGAGCAGTGGTTCCCAACCTTCCTAATGCAGTGACCCTTTAATACTCGTATGTGGGCAGACCCGCCTAGAGATAGATAGAGGAGCAGTGTCTCAGTTCCTAAAACCATCAGAAATATGTGTTTTCCAATGGTCTTAGGTGACCCCTGTGACCCCTGTGAAAGGGTTATTCGACCCCCAAAGGGGTCACGACCCACAGGTTGAGAGCCGCTGATCTAAAGTTTGTACTCAACCAAGTTCTTCAATCCTTGGATTCATTCTTCTACTTTTTTTTTTTTTTCAGTGATTTGTGTGTGTTCAGAGAGATTAAGCTATTGTGAACAAATGGAGGGATGCTCTAATCCAGGGGTTCTTAACCTTTTTTTTTTTTTTTTTTTTTTTTTGGTATCTTGGGCTCCTTTAGCAGTTTGGTGAAGCCAGATTCAGAATAGAGCCCTTCTTAGAATAGTGTTTTCAAATAATGGAAGAAAATGCTAAATTCCAGCTAGAGGTTAGTGAAAATAAAGATGTAATTTTTCCCATCCAAGCTCATGCATTCTCCAAATTGATCATGGATCCCTTAAGGGTCTGTGAACCCCAGGTTAAGAACACTTGCTCTGATTAATCAATCAACGAGGGTTCATTAAGTACTTACTCTGTGCTAGGCACTGTGCTAAATTCTAAAAATACGAAGAGTTTTGTCCTCAAAGAACTTTTTTAAAGGGAAAGACAATATGTACATAAGTAGATGTTTACTCCATACATGGAGTAAGTTATACCTAACCTTAGAAGGGAAGGCCCTAGCAAATGATGGGAAAACCAGGAAAGACCTTCCTGGACAAGGTGGAAGTAGAGTTGAGCCTTGAAGAAAACCAAGTCTAATGGTTTGCCTAGGAGGCATGAAGATTTCATTGAATGTAAGTAAAGACTACAATAGAACATGAATAGGATGTATTGCTTTTGAGAAATTTTGTAGAGTTTCTAATGATCCCAACCTACTCCCTGAAACAAAGGCCCACCTTTGTAAGATCTGTTCTCTCATTGGTACAGTGTGGATGTGCATCACAGGATTGGAGAGGTCATATAGTTAGAGCAAGTAATTATTAGCAAACAGCCTTCATGATCCATTGGTATCTACCAATATCAAGGGATCCAGAACAAGAACTTGCAGCAAGTTGAATAAACTGCTTGGGGAGGATTTATGAAACAAAAGGAACAGAAACTATTAGTAGTCTGCCCTGGTAAAGGTAACATACACAGATTTCCATTCTCTCTAGGTTTACTATCCCAATTTTTTTCTGGACTGACAGGTTAGGTTCCTACTTTTTCCCCTTGGGGTATTTGTATGTGGTTTGTCCTTCGTTCTCAAAGAGGGCCATGACATCAGGGAGATGATGACATGACTTGCAATTGACTTTGATTTGAGTGAGGAAGGGCTGTGCAAAGTCACCAGTCTTACTTTCTCCCCCAGAGCCATTTGGGTCCAGTAACAAGATATCCATCAGAATGACTGGAGATGGCCCAGGATGCAGTGGGGGACCTTGGTCCTTTTAAGATAAGGTCTTTTCAGGTTTTCACTTTGAATGAGGTAACATCCATTCAGTGAAGAGGCCTCTTTAAGAAGTGAGTCAAGGAATGGTCCCTTTAATTAAAAAAAAAATCAAACTGAAAGGGGAAGACCCTCAGGGGTAACCTTGAAAGGCTGTGGCTTAGAATATTGTCACTTGTGAGTTCCCATCTGCTATTTTCCCCAATGTGACCAAACAGCAGAACTGTATTAGCTTTTACAAAAGGGGGGAAATGAAAAAAAAAAATAACAAGAACAATAGTTACAAAATAATCCCTATCTCCCACCTTCATCAACTCAGACAGTGTAATTTCCCCTTATGCCCATGTGCCCCCCGCCATACACACAGAGTTTCTAGAGAACATGGGCTCGAATTTAAAGCATAAAGGTAGTCATAAAGATAATATAACATATAAAGGTAGTATAAAGGTGTGCCTGGGGCATAGTAGGAAATTAATAAATGTTTACAAAATTGAATATATGGGGAACACATGGTTCCAAAGGGTACTTTGAAAACCCTGACCCTAGGAGTTTTCTCCTTTTGTGGCATCCCTACCAAGTTTACTTTTGTCTTGTTTGACTGAGTTGACTCTTTGCTACACATGGTATCTTAGATGACTAGGCAATCTACTTCTGGTGTGGATCCAATGGGTTGCTTGGCTACTACACTTGCTTCTCACTAGATTCATCTGATATTGTTTATCTCTTCCAGTTGCTGATGAGACTTCTATGAAAGCCTTGATGTATTTCCCAGTGTCACTAGTCACCTGTAATCCTCCTCTGCCTAGTGTCACGATATGAAAAAAAACACACAAAAGAAACCATCATGCATTCATGAGCATATGGCGATCAGGCAGGAGAAAGGTCAGTCTCTGCTTCTCTTTCCACCTCCCCACAGAAGCTCTTACCTTGCTAATTTCTAGGAAAGTAAAGTACAAAGCTTCCAAAGGTCCACTGAATCATCCCCATCCCCACCAAAAGGGTCCCTGATGTATTTGAGAGGGTCCAGGAACTTGGATGGGAAAAATTACACCTCAAAATTTCATTAATCTTTAGCTGAAATTTAACATTTTTTTCCACAATTTGAAAACATTATTCTAAGAAGGTTCTATTCTAAGTCTGGCTTCACTAAACTAATATGAAAAAGATTAAGAGCCTCTCCATTTGTTCATCCATTTGCTCAATCTCTCTCTCTCTGAACACACACAGATCACTAAAAAAAGTTTTTGAAAGAATAAATCCATGGATTGGAGAATTTGGTGGAGTACAAACTCCAGATAATTGTTTTTTTTAATTTTTGTTTTTAATTAATTGGCAACTTTTGCTTGAAACTTTGGCCATGAAAATTGTTCTAATATTCAAATAAATCTTTCTGAATTTTAAAACATCCAAGGAAGGGGTGGTGGCTGAATATGTCTGGTATACAAACTCAGTTCCATCTCCAACTCCATGACCCTCTTAGGTCAATGATACTACTAACTTTGCAGTCAATTAGGAGCTTTTTTGCCACCACACAGTATAAACTCCCAAGTTTTCATGGCTAAAACCAGCTTAAAAGTTCCATATGTTGTGTTGACAGCAAGCAGAGAAGTCTGTACAAGTTTCATCAAATGGGCCCTTTTGGCCAGTTTCCTAATACAATGGTAGCATAGAAACATCCAAGCAAGAGAAACTTGATGATGTACTGGAAACAGCACCAGATTTTGAATTAGAGCTCCCAGTTTAATATCTTGGCTCTTTGATTTACTAACTCTGTGGCTTAGGACAAGCTGTCTCACCTTTCTTAGTTTCCTCAACTATAAAACAAAAGGGTTAGACCATATCATGTCCAAATCCCTTCTAGCTCTAAATCCTATAGTTAAAAAAAAGCTGTATTAAATCCTCTAAAAGGAAGGCTCTTGAGTGTCACATCTCCAGCCTCTCCTTCTTTATAAGGCCTTGGTTCAGTGACGGTAGATAATTAGAATAATTTGTGAGTATATTATATATTAAGTCAATGACTGACCCTGACTTCTTGATAATTTTCTCAAAGACATCTTGAAAGGCAGCTTCTCACTGTGACCTCCTGTGGATAGGGCCAGAAGAGATGATATTAAATACAATTGTCATGCAAGTTAATTTTCTAGGGTTTGAGTAAGTTTTCCCTGCTAGGAGCACAAACTCTCCTGGGGTTAGTTCATGATATTCCTGTCACAAAATTTCATAATGCTGTAGTGGAGACAGAGAACTAGGGATGCCAATCAATATCAGGAAAACATACCATTACCCCAAGGCCCATCTTTCCAACAACTAGTAAAAGGCTTGGAACATCTCTAAGTGAGATAACCCAATTTTCTGAACCACATAGAAATCATGTTGGATTGGCTTTGCACTATGCAAAACAGTTACAAGCGTATTTAATATATTTTAGAACCACTCACTCTTTACCTTGTGGGAAAGGAAAAAGAAAAACAAAACTCAAGTCTCCTTCACAAAACCTTCATGACTGCCAAAAAATTCATCATTCCTTAAATGTGGAACAGAGATATAGGTCTGGACATGGGTTTGAATCCTGACTGCTGTATCTCAGTATTTACTTTTAAAAGCAACTACTTATCTGGGCCTCAGTTGCCACAAAATTGTTTGAAAAACTGTAATTAAATTGGACAGAAATTAGATTGAGAATAATATCTTATACTATATACTATAATAAGCCCAAAATAGACACATGACCTAAATATTAAAGGTCATATCATTAAAAAATTTGGAAGAGAATCAGATCAGGTGCCTTTCATAGGAATAGCTAAGGGATGAGTTCTTAACTAAACAAGTAATAGGGACAATTAAAATGATTAAATTTATAATTTTGATTATATGAAATTGAAAAACTTTTGCATAAACTATCATTTATGACTAACTCAGATATATAAGACCACTAATCATTTCCCAAGGAATAAGTGCTAAAAAAAAAAATGTGAGCAAGCAGTTCTCATCACTAGCAAACCACAAAAGAAGAAAGGCTATATGAAAAAAAAAAGCTCTCCAAATCACTGATAATAAGAGAAAAACAAATTAAAGCACTTACTAAGATTATTCCAAACACCCAGAAAGTTGACAAAGATCACAAAAGATGGGGATAGTCAATGTTGGATGGGTTGTGGAAAGGCAGGCTTTGTTGGTGGAGCTGAGACTTGGCCCAACAATTCTGGAAAACACTCCCATATAGTGACGTGACAGAAATGCTTATAACTTTTGATTCCAAGATCCCACTGCCAAAGTTAGACTTGAAGGAGATCAAACATAAAAAGAAACATCATATATATTTAAAGATAAATATATTTAGACCATTGTATTATTTTCGAAGTATGAAAAATTAGGAAAAATGTGGACATCAGTTGAGATTAAGCGCATTGTACATGAACATGATGAAATAGTCATGCCCTATAAGAAGTGATGAATGGGATGAATATGGAGAAGCATGAGAATACTTATAGAGACTCATGAAAAACAAAGAAAACTATATAAACAATGACTGAAACAATGTAAATGGAAAGAACAACCACCACAAAACAATCACAACATAATACAATGAAAGTAAAGGTTACAACTAAACTTGGCCCTAAAGAAGAGATATGAGAATGTAATTCTTCCTCTTTTTTTTAGGGTATGGTTTTTTATGCATATGAAATATGCAATATATAATGCAAGACTTGGCTTGACATGTTGCTGAGTTTTATCGAATTTCTTCATTTAAAAAATTATTCTTTATAAGGTATGGCTGTCATGAAGGAGGGAGGGGGTAGAAAGGAGAGATATATCGGAAAATGTGCATGATGTAAAAACCAGTTATCTCAATTTTTTTTAAATGGTGAGATATGACTTGATAATATCTAAGGCATCTCCCAACACATTGACTTAATCTCTCTAACTCTAAAGTTTACTATTCTATGAATGTTTTCAAACAGGTGTGATAAGAAGCAAACATCCCCAAGGATGCTTGAGTCATTTAAGCTCTAAAGGACGAGCAGCATTTCATTCCTCCAAGGGCAATTCATTTGAATCTAGAAACAATCCAAGGAACAGAAATATTCTGCAGCCTAAAATCATTGGCTGAGCCTTAGCAAAACCTATTTGTTTGAATGCTCTGGGATTTGGCCCTGCCTGTTTCCAGGCACGGAGACAATCTGAGCAGATGCAGATTGAGCAGCTGCCACCAAAAGAGCCTCCCACCCACCAGGACTTCAGCCGCTCAGCGGTGCCAGCTTCTTTACACACCCACTCTTGAGCCCACTCATGTTGTTCCCTTTCCCAGCCATCACCATTAACTTAGTCTCCATGGGTATCTCAGGACTTAGAGGAAAATCAAAATGATCATCAGGATTCAGAGGATGGAAGGTTTTTTTTTTTTCCTTTGTTTACATGTCAATACTGATATTACATAAATGCAGAAGAGGATACCACCTAAAGACAAAAATCCGGGTCTCTCTCAACTGAAAGGATCTAATTCCAGGTAGGAACAATAAAAGAAGCAGCAGCACCTAGGAGTCTGCCCACAAACTCAGATAGATCACAAATTTTGGGTTATTGATATGAAACAAAAAAGTCTTACCTAATCAAAACAAAATTTCCTTAGACTTACAGAACCTTGGGAGTTTAAAGCTATAAGGTCAAGTAGAATGTCAGTACTGTAAAGGAATTTAGAATATAGAATGTCCAGAACTGAAAGGAAGCTTAGAATCTAGAACATAGGATGCCAGACCTAGGAGATTACACAGAAGATGGAATGTTAGAGCTGAGACTTTCTAGAGTTGGGACCATAGTATACAGAGCATTAAACTTAGAATAGACCTTGGAAACCTTATACTCAATGTCTTAGTTTGCATATAAGGAAACTGTTGGGAAGGCATTTGCTCAAGGCCACTCAGTGAATAGATGGCAGTGCCTTGATCTGAACCCAAGTATTCTGAATCAAAGTCCAGTGCTGCTTCCCTAACTCAGTGCTAAACTCGGGAATCTTTAAATATTACAGTTGTGACTATCCCTTGACTTAGGTGATTTCTGGATAAGCAATCATGTCTCATGAATTGTGGGGTGGAAAGAGCAAGGCACTAGGAATGCTGTGGCTTTGTTTTAAAACCCAAGTCACTATGTTACTTTGGGCAAGTCATTTTCCTTTTCGGGGTATCAATAAAATAAACAGGTTATACTACATGATCTCTGAGGTCATTCTCAGGTCTAACTTCTATTCACAGATTTTCCTAAAGAAATAAGTCTGGTCATTCACCCTTTTACTTAATAAACCCCAGTGAAACCCTGTTAATACCAGGATCCCTCCCCCACTAGCAATGCCCAAACTACTTTGTATTTTACTACTTTGCATATCTTTCTGTTCATTAATTTTATACTTATGCTGTATATATTTTTATATTTACTTGTGACCTGCCTTCATTAGAGTGTAAACTCATTGAGCATAGGGATTGTTTCATTATTTGTACTTATATCCCAAGCACCTAACACAATGCTCTCACATAGTAGGTGCTTAATAAAGGCCTGCTGACTGGTTGATAAAAATCCTCCATTTCAATTCTAAAGTCCTTTATCACTTGGCCCCTATCTGCCTTTCCAGTCTTCTTACATTTTATTCCTCTTCCATATACTCTACAATTCAATTATACTGGCCTATATACTGTTCTTCACATACAACACTCCATTTCCTATTTCAGTATTGTCCTTCTCGTTGGAATGTAAGCTCTTCCAGTGAAGGGACTATATTTTTGCTTTTATTTCTTGTATTTCTATTTCCAGTGCTAAACACTTAATAAATGCTTCTTGATTGCCTAACTGATTGATTTAAGATATAATGTTCTGGAAGCTGGGGATGCAGTTTTGGAGGTCAAAAGAGTTGCCAAAACTAAAGATCTTGCTTTGGCCATCAGTTGGAGAATGGTTGATAGATGCCTTCAGAATGAATTCGCTTGCCCAGGGAAAGCTCAGGAAGAAGCCTCAAGAGAACAGAACGAGTGGTTCCAGAGGGCCATGTGATACTCTAGGGATCCTCTACTTGAAAGGTGACAGCTGTGTGTGGAAAGTGAAAGCAAGCAGCTCACAGCTGCCTGTAATTGTTAATTACTTCTATAAGGGATCAGCAGTCTCTTGAGGTTGCAGATCCTGTGTTTGTCACTTTAG
>JAQQSV010002529.1:12874-25847 GCA_028646515.1 Pseudochirops corinnae
AGGTAAATGATATGTTTGATTGATTAAAGTGAGATTGTTAACCCATTTTGAGTTGCTTTTCTTTAGAAAAGCAGATCTAAGAACCTGTGCTAGCAGCCACCCTGGGTGTGCTGGGGTGCTTGCTGATACACTTGTCTACACATGATGAACTCAACTCACAACCCTTGTCATTACAAACACATAGGGGTCAATCTCCGTCCTAAAGTGACAAACACAGGATCTGCAACCTCAAGAGACTGCTGATCCCTTATAGAAGTAATTAACAATTACAGGCAGCTGTGAGCTGCTTGCTTTCACTTTCCACACACAGCTGTCACCTTTCAAGTAGAGGATCCCTAGAGTATCACATGGCCCTCTGGAACCACTCGTTCTGTTCTCTTGAGGCTTCTTCCTGAGCTTTCCCTGGGCAAGCGAATTCATTCTGAAGGCATCTATCAACCATTCTCCAACTGATGGCCAAAGCAAGATCTTTAGTTTTGGCAACTCTTTTGACCTCCAAAACTGCATCCCCAGCTTCCAGAACATTATATCTTAAATCAATCAGTTAGGCAATCAAGAAGCATTTATTAAGTGTTTAGCACTGGAAATAGAAATACAAGAAATAAAAGCAAAAATATAGTCCCTTCACTGGAAGAGCTTACATTCCAACGAGAAGGACAATACTGAAATAGGAAATGGAGTGTTGTATGTGAAGAACAGTATATAGGCCAGTATAATTGAATTGTAGAGTATATGGAAGAGGAATAAAATGTAAGAAGACTGGAAAGGCAGATAGGGGCCAAGTGATAAAGGACTTTAGAATTGAAATGGAGGATTTTTATCAACCAGTCAGCAGGCCTTTATTAAGCACCTACTATGTGAGAGCATTGTGTTAGGTGCTTGGGATATAAGTACAAATAATGAAACAATCCCTATGCTCAATGAGTTTACACTCTAATGAAGGCAGGTCACAAGTAAATATAAAAATATATACAGCATAAGTATAAAATTAATGAACAGAAAGATATGCAAAGTAGTAAAATACAAAGTAGTTTGGGCATTGCTAGTGGGGGAGGGATCCTGGTATTAACAGGGTTTCACTGGGGTTTATTAAGTAAAAGGGTGAATGACCAGACTTATTTCTTTAGGAAAATCTGTGAATAGAAGTTAGACCTGAGAATGACCTCAGAGATCATGTAGTATAACCTGTTTATTTTATTGATACCCCGAAAAGGAAAATGACTTGCCCAAAGTAACATAGTGACTTGGGTTTTAAAACAAAGCCACAGCATTCCTAGTGCCTTGCTCTTTCCACCCCACAATTCATGAGACATGATTGCTTATCCAGAAATCACCTAAGTCAAGGGATAGTCACAACTGTAATATTTAAAGATTCCCGAGTTTAGCACTGAGTTAGGGAAGCAGCACTGGACTTTGATTCAGAATACTTGGGTTCAGATCAAGGCACTGCCATCTATTCACTGAGTGGCCTTGAGCAAATGCCTTCCCAACAGTTTCCTTATATGCAAACTAAGACATTGAGTATAAGGTTTCCAAGGTCTATTCTAAGTTTAATGCTCTGTATACTATGGTCCCAACTCTAGAAAGTCTCAGCTCTAACATTCCATCTTCTGTGTAATCTCCTAGGTCTGGCATCCTATGTTCTAGATTCTAAGCTTCCTTTCAGTTCTGGACATTCTATATTCTAAATTCCTTTACAGTACTGACATTCTACTTGACCTTATAGCTTTAAACTCCCAAGGTTCTGTAAGTCTAAGGAAATTTTGTTTTGATTAGGTAAGACTTTTTTGTTTCATATCAATAACCCAAAATTTGTGATCTATCTGAGTTTGTGGGCAGACTCCTAGGTGCTGCTGCTTCTTTTATTGTTCCTACCTGGAATTAGATCCTTTCAGTTGAGAGAGACCCGGATTTTTGTCTTTAGGTGGTATCCTCTTCTGCATTTATGTAATATCAGTATTGACATGTAAACAAAGGAAAAAAAAAAAACCTTCCATCCTCTGAATCCTGATGATCATTTTGATTTTCCTCTAAGTCCTGAGATACCCATGGAGACTAAGTTAATGGTGATGGCTGGGAAAGGGAACAACATGAGTGGGCTCAAGAGTGGGTGTGTAAAGAAGCTGGCACCGCTGAGCGGCTGAAGTCCTGGTGGGTGGGAGGCTCTTTTGGTGGCAGCTGCTCAATCTGCATCTGCTCAGATTGTCTCCGTGCCTGGAAACAGGCAGGGCCAAATCCCAGAGCATTCAAACAAATAGGTTTTGCTAAGGCTCAGCCAATGATTTTAGGCTGCAGAATATTTCTGTTCCTTGGATTGTTTCTAGATTCAAATGAATTGCCCTTGGAGGAATGAAATGCTGCTCGTCCTTTAGAGCTTAAATGACTCAAGCATCCTTGGGGATGTTTGCTTCTTATCACACCTGTTTGAAAACATTCATAGAATAGTAAACTTTAGAGTTAGAGAGATTAAGTCAATGTGTTGGGAGATGCCTTAGATATTATCAAGTCATATCTCACCATTTAAAAAAAATTGAGATAACTGGTTTTTACATCATGCACATTTTCCGATATATCTCTCCTTTCTACCCCCTCCCTCCTTCATGACAGCCATACCTTATAAAGAATAATTTTTTAAATGAAGAAATTCGATAAAACTCAGCAACATGTCAAGCCAAGTCTTGCATTATATATTGCATATTTCATATGCATAAAAAACCATACCCTAAAAAAAAGAGGAAGAATTACATTCTCATATCTCTTCTTTAGGGCCAAGTTTAGTTGTAACCTTTACTTTCATTGTATTATGTTGTGATTGTTTTGTGGTGGTTGTTCTTTCCATTTACATTGTTTCAGTCATTGTTTATATAGTTTTCTTTGTTTTTCATGAGTCTCTATAAGTATTCTCATGCTTCTCCATATTCATCCCATTCATCACTTCTTATAGGGCATGACTATTTCATCATGTTCATGTACAATGCGCTTAATCTCAACTGATGTCCACATTTTTCCTAATTTTTCATACTTCGAAAATAATACAATGGTCTAAATATATTTATCTTTAAATATATATGATGTTTCTTTTTATGTTTGATCTCCTTCAAGTCTAACTTTGGCAGTGGGATCTTGGAATCAAAAGTTATAAGCATTTCTGTCACGTCACTATATGGGAGTGTTTTCCAGAATTGTTGGGCCAAGTCTCAGCTCCACCAACAAAGCCTGCCTTTCCACAACCCATCCAACATTGACTATCCCCATCTTTTGTGATCTTTGTCAACTTTCTGGGTGTTTGGAATAATCTTAGTAAGTGCTTTAATTTGTTTTTCTCTTATTATCAGTGATTTGGAGAGCTTTTTTTTTTCATATAGCCTTTCTTCTTTTGTGGTTTGCTAGTGATGAGAACTGCTTGCTCACATTTTTTTTTTTAGCACTTATTCCTTGGGAAATGATTAGTGGTCTTATATATCTGAGTTAGTCATAAATGATAGTTTATGCAAAAGTTTTTCAATTTCATATAATCAAAATTATAAATTTAATCATTTTAATTGTCCCTATTACTTGTTTAGTTAAGAACTCATCCCTTAGCTATTCCTATGAAAGGCACCTGATCTGATTCTCTTCCAAATTTTTTAATGATATGACCTTTAATATTTAGGTCATGTGTCTATTTTGGGCTTATTATAGTATATAGTATAAGATATTATTCTCAATCTAATTTCTGTCCAATTTAATTACAGTTTTTCAAACAATTTTGTGGCAACTGAGGCCCAGATAAGTAGTTGCTTTTAAAAGTAAATACTGAGATACAGCAGTCAGGATTCAAACCCATGTCCAGACCTATATCTCTGTTCCACATTTAAGGAATGATGAATTTTTTGGCAGTCATGAAGGTTTTGTGAAGGAGACTTGAGTTTTGTTTTTCTTTTTCCTTTCCCACAAGGTAAAGAGTGAGTGGTTCTAAAATATATTAAATACGCTTGTAACTGTTTTGCATAGTGCAAAGCCAATCCAACATGATTTCTATGTGGTTCAGAAAATTGGGTTATCTCACTTAGAGATGTTCCAAGCCTTTTACTAGTTGTTGGAAAGATGGGCCTTGGGGTAATGGTATGTTTTCCTGATATTGATTGGCATCCCTAGTTCTCTGTCTCCACTACAGCATTATGAAATTTTGTGACAGGAATATCATGAACTAACCCCAGGAGAGTTTGTGCTCCTAGCAGGGAAAACTTACTCAAACCCTAGAAAATTAACTTGCATGACAATTGTATTTAATATCATCTCTTCTGGCCCTATCCACAGGAGGTCACAGTGAGAAGCTGCCTTTCAAGATGTCTTTGAGAAAATTATCAAGAAGTCAGGGTCAGTCATTGACTTAATATATAATATACTCACAAATTATTCTAATTATCTACCGTCACTGAACCAAGGCCTTATAAAGAAGGAGAGGCTGGAGATGTGACACTCAAGAGCCTTCCTTTTAGAGGATTTAATACAGCTTTTTTTTAACTATAGGATTTAGAGCTAGAAGGGATTTGGACATGATATGGTCTAACCCTTTTGTTTTATAGTTGAGGAAACTAAGAAAGGTGAGACAGCTTGTCCTAAGCCACAGAGTTAGTAAATCAAAGAGCCAAGATATTAAACTGGGAGCTCTAATTCAAAATCTGGTGCTGTTTCCAGTACATCATCAAGTTTCTCTTGCTTGGATGTTTCTATGCTACCATTGTATTAGGAAACTGGCCAAAAGGGCCCATTTGATGAAACTTGTACAGACTTCTCTGCTTGCTGTCAACACAACATATGGAACTTTTAAGCTGGTTTTAGCCATGAAAACTTGGGAGTTTATACTGTGTGGTGGCAAAAAAGCTCCTAATTGACTGCAAAGTTAGTAGTATCATTGACCTAAGAGGGTCATGGAGTTGGAGATGGAACTGAGTTTGTATACCAGACATATTCAGCCACCACCCCTTCCTTGGATGTTTTAAAATTCAGAAAGATTTATTTGAATATTAGAACAATTTTCATGGCCAAAGTTTCAAGCAAAAGTTGCCAATTAATTAAAAACAAAAATTAAAAAAAACAATTATCTGGAGTTTGTACTCCACCAAATTCTCCAATCCATGGATTTATTCTTTCAAAAACTTTTTTTAGTGATCTGTGTGTGTTCAGAGAGAGAGAGATTGAGCAAATGGATGAACAAATGGAGAGGCTCTTAATCTTTTTCATATTAGTTTAGTGAAGCCAGACTTAGAATAGAACCTTCTTAGAATAATGTTTTCAAATTGTGGAAAAAAATGTTAAATTTCAGCTAAAGATTAATGAAATTTTGAGGTGTAATTTTTCCCATCCAAGTTCCTGGACCCTCTCAAATACATCAGGGACCCTTTTGGTGGGGATGGGGATGATTCAGTGGACCTTTGGAAGCTTTGTACTTTACTTTCCTAGAAATTAGCAAGGTAAGAGCTTCTGTGGGGAGGTGGAAAGAGAAGCAGAGACTGACCTTTCTCCTGCCTGATCGCCATATGCTCATGAATGCATGATGGTTTCTTTTGTGTGTTTTTTTTCATATCGTGACACTAGGCAGAGGAGGATTACAGGTGACTAGTGACACTGGGAAATACATCAAGGCTTTCATAGAAGTCTCATCAGCAACTGGAAGAGATAAACAATATCAGATGAATCTAGTGAGAAGCAAGTGTAGTAGCCAAGCAACCCATTGGATCCACACCAGAAGTAGATTGCCTAGTCATCTAAGATACCATGTGTAGCAAAGAGTCAACTCAGTCAAACAAGACAAAAGTAAACTTGGTAGGGATGCCACAAAAGGAGAAAACTCCTAGGGTCAGGGTTTTCAAAGTACCCTTTGGAACCATGTGTTCCCCATATATTCAATTTTGTAAACATTTATTAATTTCCTACTATGCCCCAGGCACACCTTTATACTACCTTTATATGTTATATTATCTTTATGACTACCTTTATGCTTTAAATTCGAGCCCATGTTCTCTAGAAACTCTGTGTGTATGGCGGGGGGCACATGGGCATAAGGGGAAATTACACTGTCTGAGTTGATGAAGGTGGGAGATAGGGATTATTTTGTAACTATTGTTCTTGTTATTTTTTTTTTTCATTTCCCCCCTTTTGTAAAAGCTAATACAGTTCTGCTGTTTGGTCACATTGGGGAAAATAGCAGATGGGAACTCACAAGTGACAATATTCTAAGCCACAGCCTTTCAAGGTTACCCCTGAGGGTCTTCCCCTTTCAGTTTGATTTTTTTTTTAATTAAAGGGACCATTCCTTGACTCACTTCTTAAAGAGGCCTCTTCACTGAATGGATGTTACCTCATTCAAAGTGAAAACCTGAAAAGACCTTATCTTAAAAGGACCAAGGTCCCCCACTGCATCCTGGGCCATCTCCAGTCATTCTGATGGATATCTTGTTACTGGACCCAAATGGCTCTGGGGGAGAAAGTAAGACTGGTGACTTTGCACAGCCCTTCCTCACTCAAATCAAAGTCAATTGCAAGTCATGTCATCATCTCCCTGATGTCATGGCCCTCTTTGAGAACGAAGGACAAACCACATACAAATACCCCAAGGGGAAAAAGTAGGAACCTAACCTGTCAGTCCAGAAAAAAATTGGGATAGTAAACCTAGAGAGAATGGAAATCTGTGTATGTTACCTTTACCAGGGCAGACTACTAATAGTTTCTGTTCCTTTTGTTTCATAAATCCTCCCCAAGCAGTTTATTCAACTTGCTGCAAGTTCTTGTTCTGGATCCCTTGATATTGGTAGATACCAATGGATCATGAAGGCTGTTTGCTAATAATTACTTGCTCTAACTATATGACCTCTCCAATCCTGTGATGCACATCCACACTGTACCAATGAGAGAACAGATCTTACAAAGGTGGGCCTTTGTTTCAGGGAGTAGGTTGGGATCATTAGAAACTCTACAAAATTTCTCAAAAGCAATACATCCTATTCATGTTCTATTGTAGTCTTTACTTACATTCAATGAAATCTTCATGCCTCCTAGGCAAACCATTAGACTTGGTTTTCTTCAAGGCTCAACTCTACTTCCACCTTGTCCAGGAAGGTCTTTCCTGGTTTTCCCATCATTTGCTAGGGCCTTCCCTTCTAAGGTTAGGTATAACTTACTCCATGTATGGAGTAAACATCTACTTATGTACATATTGTCTTTCCCTTTAAAAAAGTTCTTTGAGGACAAAACTCTTCGTATTTTTAGAATTTAGCACAGTGCCTAGCACAGAGTAAGTACTTAATGAACCCTCGTTGATTGATTAATCAGAGCAAGTGTTCTTAACCTGGGGTTCACAGACCCTTAAGGGATCCATGATCAATTTGGAGAATGCATGAGCTTGGATGGGAAAAATTACATCTTTATTTTCACTAACCTCTAGCTGGAATTTAGCATTTTCTTCCATTATTTGAAAACACTATTCTAAGAAGGGCTCTATTCTGAATCTGGCTTCACCAAACTGCTAAAGGAGCCCAAGATACCAAAAAAAAAAAAAAAAAAAAAAAAAGGTTAAGAACCCCTGGATTAGAGCATCCCTCCATTTGTTCACAATAGCTTAATCTCTCTGAACACACACAAATCACTGAAAAAAAAAAAAAAGTAGAAGAATGAATCCAAGGATTGAAGAACTTGGTTGAGTACAAACTTTAGATCAGCGGCTCTCAACCTGTGGGTCGTGACCCCTTTGGGGGTCGAATAACCCTTTCACAGGGGTCACAGGGGTCACCTAAGACCATTGGAAAACACATATTTCTGATGGTTTTAGGAACTGAGACACTGCTCCTCTATCTATCTCTAGGCGGGTCTGCCCACATACGAGTATTAAAGGGTCACTGCATTAGGAAGGTTGGGAACCACTGCTCTAGATAGTTGGGTTTTTTTTTTAATTGGTTGACAAGTTCTACTCAGAAATTTTGGCCATGACAATTGTTCTAATATTCAAATAAATCTTTCTGGCTGAAATTCCTATGCAAGTGCATGGAGAACTGCATTTGCCAGTGAGTGATTCTTTATTCAAACTTGGCAACGTTGGGTTGGAATCTGGAAATGGGGAGGCAGCAGGAAAGGGTTTTCTCTCTTCAGTGTTTCCAGAGGGTACATTGCTGTACCATCTGGAGCCAGAACAGGGAAGCAGGCCAGATAAATAGAAGGTAGAAGTGTGTAAATGCATGCAATTGATAATGACTAATTCATCATCTCACAAATCTTTTTCAAGGGAAATAAAAATAAAATGCGTTTGAGCAATATGGGTAGAGTAGAGCTCTTCCAAGAATAGCTAATGAAAAAAATGAGGTATTGCTTAAAAATATGAAAATATATTACATTTGCAAGTCCAGATGACATTTCAGGGTGATTAGTATGCTGATCAGTATGCCTATTGAAGAACTACAGAAACACTATTCTTCAATCCTTCACAGAGACATGATTGCTTCCTTCTGTATCATCCCTCCACTAAGATATATCAGAGCCTTTTCATAGTTTTTATTATGGTTTTCATACTGTAACTGAAAACTTCATCATTTGGTGTCATCTTTCTGTTAAAGAACTTGTATATACCTAACTAGCCTGTCTCTGAGATGTCAGGGACATAGCCAATAATCCAATAATTCAGAGTCGATATTCAAAGCCTCTCCATCTTGGTAGTATCTCCCAGAAATTGAGCTCCATTGGCAGAACCCTTGAGAACCTATGGTTCATTTCCATATAATGATAAGACATCAGAGAAGGACCTTAGTGGAGGAGTAGGTCTTTAGAAGAGGAAGTAAGTGCCATTTTTTAATTTAAAAAATCAAAGGAAGAATCTATCAGTTGGATAAGGTTGAAACCAGTCTGAGTATATCAGTTAATGGAATACTACTGTGTAGTAAGATGCCATGAATATCAAGGATTCAGAGGAGCATGGGGAGACATATGAACTGCTGAAAAATGAAGTAAGCAGAGCCAGGAAAGCCAAATTTATGATTACAACAATGCAAATGGAAAGCATGTGCATGTATGTGCACGCACACACACACGCACACACACATATACATATAAACACACATGACCAAACTGAATAATGTGTAATTAAAATAATTAAGCTAGATCCCAATGAATAGATGACAAAATTTATCTCCCAGCCTTCTTTTCAAAGGTAGAAGCACAGGTATATAACTATACTATTAGGCTCAATTGATGTGTTGGTTAGTTTTGCTGGACTGAATTTTTCTCCTATTTTTTGATTCTTAGTCACAATGTATAGTTCTCTGGATAGAGAAGGGAAGAGGGATTTACTTGGAAATGAATGTGGCATTAAAAGATCTATAAATTTAAAAAATCAAAGAAATAATTAAGATCTATTTCATAAGTTTTCCTCTACCAGAGGTTCCCAACTGAGGGTACATATAGAGAGAGAATTCAAGGGGTTCATAAACTTGGATGGAAAATTTACATCTTTATTTTCACTTACTTCTGCTTCCTCTATAAACTTAGGTATTTTATGTTATGCATTTAGAAATATAATTTTGAGAAGGGGGTCCATAGGTTTGACCAGATTGCTAACGAGGTCCATGACATAAAAAGACTACCTTATTCTATACAAAGCATGCTCAATTATACAATTTGAGTTTTTAAAAAAGGACTTTTCTAGAGTAGTTGTAAAGATAGTTGAGTGGTCCAAAAATGAGACTTAGGTTAATGTGAGGGGCCATTGCAGCCCACCCTGTATAGAAAAAGGTAAAGGATGGGAAGATAGTTATGCTACTTAAAATGGATGGACTCAGTATGATAACCAATTAGGTATCTCCAGTTCCATTTCATAGGTCTCCCATTTCCTTTTTTCTCAATGAAGTATTAAGTACCCACTATATGTCAGACACTCTACTAGGGATTAGTTACATAAAGGCAAAAATGAAAACAATTCTTGCCCTTGGAAGCTCACATTCTACCAAGGAGACATGCATACAAAGAAGTATATAGAAAATTGGGAGAGAGGGATTATACCTGTGAGTATACTGACGTAGGGAACTCTCAAAGGAGGAGACAGCCTCTACTGAAGTACATTGGTACTTTCTCTGAAACTTAGAAATTTGTCTGAAAATTGAGAGGTTACGTGACTTGTCCAGAGTCACACAACCAAGATCGGTCAGTGTTGAGACTTGAACCTAGATCTTCCTAGATTATAAAGGCAGCCTGCTATCTATGACATCACAATGCCTCTCAAACAAAACATATACAGCTAGTTCCCAACTTGGGCAAGTAATGAATCTCACTGGTCACATTACTCCAATTAGCCCTACATACAGCTACTAGGCTGGAACCAATTACCATATTTTACATAATTATAATTTTGGATATTGTGAATTTGAATACATGAGACTACAAGATTCATTATTTGCACTAATGGGGACCTAGCTGTATACACAGTAAATGGGGGATGACAGAGATATTAGTAGTTGGGGGGAATGAGGCATGGGAAAATCAAGAAAAGTTTCATGTAGGAGATAGAGGTTGGGGTGATGGGGGCTTCAAAGGAAACCAGGACCTCTTAAGAGATGGAGGTGAAGAAGGGATGAATTCTAGGCATTTTACCTCTTGCTTCCCATTTTATTAATAAATAGTTTTCTTTTTTGGTGCCCTTAGTCACTGAGGAAGCATAGGAAGGGGCATTTGGCACCATGATTTTCAGGATTTCAAATTCAAACTGAGCATATGAATCCCATCTAGATAAGATTATCCTGTTCTTCTTTGCATCATTTTATCATGTCCCTCTTTTTTACTTTTTTCATTATCTAATTGCTGTTCCCTGCACCACCATTAATGCATCTATGCTATAGCCTGATCTAATCACTCTCCAAAAGGTGGTCTTCACATTTCTCTTTGGGGAAAGAAAAAAAAAAAGACTCTGATAGTTCTTATTTCTCTTTACATCATTAAATTCCTCCTCCCAGAGTTACTACTCAGACTTTCCATGGATTCTCTGGATCTGGCCTTTCTTGTAGCAGCTCATCTATGCCCTACATTTGTCCCTTCCTCCTTCCGGGTACATCTGGCTTGTTCTTTCTCTGAAAACTACTTTTCCATGCCTCCTCCTTTAGCCCAGAATCTTTCTGTAAACTTCACTAAGTTTCCTATTAATTGGCTCCTACCTTCCTGTGATATCAGAAGTGGGGGAAAAAGTCAGATGCATTGGGTGAGACTCTACTACAATTCACATAAAACTTAACCCTTTTCTCAATGGAGAATAGAACTGTTGTGTTATGTAGAACATCTCAGGTATGCTTGCATCAGGTCAAAGGTCAGAAGGAGGGCAGGGTTTCTTCCCTTATGGCCTGAAGATCATATGACATAAGGCACTAGAGGTATCTTAAACTCAAATTCCAGACAGAAATCATTCTTTCCCTCAAAATTCACCCCAGATTTATACTTCCCTATTTCAATTAAGGACACTACCTACTAGTCTTCTAAATTCCCAACCTTGGCATTAGATTCTTCATTATCCACCCCCAGGACTTGTCATATAATAAGCACTTAATACATGTTCCTTCATTGATTGAACACACTACCCCATTTCTAAGTTGGCGGTGTAGCCTGTTCCTTTGGAGAACTGATTATGGCCTTGTTTCTCTGCTGACTGGGAAATGGATATATCCCTGCACTCCCCCTAATATGCCCCTCCTCATTTCCCAGCCTCAGATATCTCCAGTCAAGAACTTTCCTTTGTGAGAGATGAGCTATGCCTGTAACAAAGGCCTATTACTTTACTCTCGTTGGCAAGTTATAAAATATTTCTCTTACAAATTTTTTCCCTCTAAATTTTCTCCTCTTCCAGACTTCTATATTTCTGTCAAAAGCACTATCATTCTCTCTTCCAGTCTCTAATAATAAGAGCAAACAATTATATAGTGCTTGCTATGTGTTATGAGGCACTGTGCTCAGTCCTTTACAATTATTATTTCATTTGATTATCACAAGATCCATGGGAAATAGGTGTTATTATTATCCCCATTTTACAGCTTAGATAACTGAGGCAAATAGATTTTAGTGACTTTCCTAGGGTAACACAGCTAGTAAGTGTCAGCTGCCATATTTGAATTCATCTTCCTGACTTCAGTCCGAGGGTTCTATCTCTTCTGCCGGCTAGCTGCATTATCCTTGACTCCTCATTTTCTATCATTCTCTATATCCAATCAGTAGCCAGATCTTTCCATTTATACCTCCATAACATCTATTGCATTAGTGCCCTTCTCTCCACTCCCATAGATGTTCAAGCTCTCATTACCTTTTACCTAGATTATTGCAACTGCTTCCTAATTGGACTCACTGTCTCAAGTCTTTCCCCACTCTAGGTTATCCAACACAATATTGCCAAAGGAATTTTCCTTGAGCACAGATCTGACCATATTACTCCCCCTTTCAACCAACTTCACTGACTTCCTATTAACTGTAGGATAAAAAATACACTCCTCTGTTTAGCTTTTAAAGACCTTCATAACCTAGCCCCAACATATCTTGGATATTATTCCAATCTCCATAAATTATAATCAAGCCAAACTGACCTTCTCTTTGTTCCTCAATAGAGGACACTCTGTTTCCCATCTATTTGTCTTTGTACTGGCCATCACACATATCTGGAATACATTACCTTTTTATATCCACCTCATGGGTCCCTCTGTTCTTTTAAGGTGCAAATGGAATGACCTTATAGAGCCTTTCCCAATCCCCGCTGGTTTCCCTACTTCTCAAGAAAGCTAATCCCAAGAGTTGTGAACTCGATTGCATTCCCTTCCAGTAGTCATTTCTCCCTTCTTTAGCTATCCCTCAGCTCACTCGCTCTTCTAATTCCTTTCCACCAACCTACATATATAATCAGATCTTCTAATTCTAAAAAATAAATAAAAAGTGTCCTCCCTCCCAAACTACCTTCCATTTTACTACTATATTCATATGT
>JAQQSV010002530.1:0-12768 GCA_028646515.1 Pseudochirops corinnae
GAACACTAATGTATTGTTGGTTTAGTTGTGAACTGATTCAACCATTCTGGAGAGCAATCTGGAACTATGCCCAAAGGGCTATAAATAATTGCATACCCTTTGACCCAATAATACCACTTCTGGGGTTGTATCCCAAAGAGATCATAGAAGTGTGAGGAAGACCCATATGTACAAAAATATTTATTGCAGCTCTCTTTGTGGTGTCAAAAAACTGGAAATTAAGGGAATGCCCATAAATTGGGGAATGGCTAAACAAGTTGTGGTACATGAATGTAATGGAATACTATTGTGCTATAAGAAATGGGAAGGAGATGAACTTCATATTTATCTGGAGAGGCTTATACGAATTGATGCTAAATGAGAAGAGCAGAACCAGGAAAAATGTGTACACAATCACAGACACATCATATGTGTGATGACCAACCTTGATAAACTGAACTCTTCTCAGCAATGCACAGCTGTAAGACAACTCTACAAGTCTCAGGATGGAAGGAGATATCTACAATCAGAGAAATATCTAGAAAGACTAGAGTTTAAATGGAGACTGAAGTTCTTTTTCATATTTGGTTTTCTTTCTTTTTTCCCATTGTTCACCCTATTGGTTACAACTCTTCTATACAACCAGATCATTGTACAATATGGAAGTATTTGCAGATCCTATACTTGATTGCATGCCACCATGGGGGGAGGAGTAGAAGGGAGGGGAGAAAAATTGAAACTCAAGGGATTGTGCAACTGAATCTTGTAAACTAAAAGTAAATAAATAAGTTGATGATTTGAGAAAAAAAATAAAAAAATAAACTTTAGGAGATATTGAATCTACATTTTATCCTAATGACACTGATATCATCTTGTAAATGTAATTATAGATTTCAAATATGAAGCAAGAAAAAATCTTTTATTCCTCTGCTTTTCTGACTCCCACTACTCTGATATCACCAATTTATTCCACAATAATCACTTAACAGTTATTAGGTGGTAATAAGGTTTGCTCACAATGACCTATGTGCTGCAGCTGAATCAATGGCATTACAGGAGGAAAAGCTCATATTCTATTTCAAATTCTATTATCAATCTCTTAAGCCATATGGTTCATAATACATATACTATTTTAAAGACTCAGAGGAAGTGTTATTTGTGGCTCCTACCAGTAAACCTGAAATAATAGTAAGAATTACATTGATTACAAAAATGTGACTCATTTACTCTTATTAGTCAGAGCAGTTTTGCTATTACTGAGCATCTCTCCTCCCCTCTCACCCTTCCCAAAATAAAATTGTGATCTTTATGGATGCTATATACCAGTCAGTGGGGAGGGTACACGTTAAGAAGTCTTGCTATTAATTCTTTATTGTTAAACTGCTTGCTGTTCATGAGAAGTTATGTGTTTATAAAATTTCATTTGAAATTTTAAAATGAGCTCTAAGCCCTGTCACTTTGGTGATATGGTTATTGTCTAATTTAAGCCTTAATTTTTAGCTATTAACAAAGCTTTTGTTTAGTGACACAATTTTGCAAGGGCTTAAAGAGAGTGAGTTTAGCTTGTTCCATTGTCCCTTTCTTCCATTGTCATGACAATGTTTCATATTCAACTATTTCCTCTTCTTATTTCACTCTTCACCATGGCATTATCTGTATTGTTGCTTAAATTGCTATTCAAGCCAATTATATGTAGTAGGCTATTGTGCAATATACAGTGTTGAATGAAATACAAAGTTAATTTTATTTTTAAATATATTTAATGACCATTTCATTGCTTTGACAGAGAGGTCTTTAGGTAATACAAATGGAAAGTTTGATTACCACCAGCAACTAAATAGTACATTAACATGCAGTAATTCATTGATTCTCAGAAAATATTATGTATATATTGAGTTGGCTATTATATCATTTTCAGATTCACTTGTGAGCTTTAAAAAAATTGCAATGTGATTCCAAACAAAGAAACAAACAAAAATGTCTTAAATACTTACTATGTAATTATGTGACCCTGAGAAAGTCATTAACCTCTGAGTGTCAAACATGAATAGAAAAGTGACTACTAATCTGTACGTAAGGATATCTATGGGTTGCATATTGACTTAATTTTAAAATGTAGTGCTATCTATGTTTTCTTTTCTTACATATTTACCTATTATATTATAATCTGGTTCACAACCCTGCCAGAAGTATTGAGAGTTAGGGCCATGTGTTTAACACCCTTGATCTAGAAAACTTTTTTTTCTTTATTAAGCAATATATATTTAATATTCATTTATATTTATATTCAATATAGAAGGAGTTTCTGTACTTCACAAAATCATTCTCCAGTGTCAATATCATGGCATGCATTTGACCTTGTGTATTTTAACTGCTTATTTTTGTAATTATCAAGCATTTATTTCTCCTGTTTTAATTTTTTCTCTGAAAGAAAAAGAAAGAACAAAAGAAAGAAGGAAAAAGAAAAAAAGGAAGGAAGAAAAGAAGAAAGAAGGAAGGAAGCAAGCAGGGAAGAAAAGAAGGAAGAAAAGAAGGAAGGAAGGAAAAAAGAAGGAAGGAAATGAGAAAAATCTCTTGATCACAAGTATAGTCAAGCAAAACAAATCCTCATGTTTACTGCGTTCAAAAATATGTTTCTCATTCTCATATTAGTTCATCTTTCCATTATGAAGTGAACGTAATTCTTCTTCATCTGCTCTCTAGATTCATGGTTGATTATTTCATTGATTAGAGTTAAGACTTTCTGAATTGTTCATTTTTCCAATATTAATATTATGGTATAACATGTTATGGTATAAATCATTTTCTTGATTCTTCTCACTTCACTCTGCATTAGGAAGATAGTAGTCTTCTGAGAACTCTCTAAATCTGTATTTCTTTCAGCAAATTTATATTACATTAATTCATGTATCTCAGTGCACCTCACATATGTTACTATTCTTTTTTTAAAATGTATGGACCCACTCTCCCCGAGAGATGTGGTATTCATTGGTGAGAAAGTATGACTTTGGTGTATGTGTGGATTGTGTGTTTATTATATGTGTGCCTTTGCTTTAGTATATTGGTAACATTATTCTTTATCTTTATGGCTAAGTAGATGATGAGATCTAAGATATAAAAGTGTTATCATTGTTTATATAAAACGAGGTGCACTTATAGAGGTTCAAGAGTGGGGGGATAGCCCCTCCTTTATCTCTGCCTTGTCATGGCAGAGGGTATTGCTCATTAAAACTACAATTTATGGAACATAGTGGAAAGTTCTGACAAAAGTGATTCCCTAGAAAAAGAAATGGCAAATCTCTCCAGTATCTTTGCCAAGGAAACCACATGGACAGTAATAAAATGATAAAAAGAGATGGCATTGGAAGATGAGCTTCTCAAGTCAAAAGTCATCAAATATGCTACTGGGGAAAAATGGAGGAAAACTACAGGTCACTCTAATGATAATGAAGTGACTAGACCAAAGCTAAAAGTAAGTTAAGCTGTGAATGTTTCTGGAGATAAAAGGAAAAGCTGATGCTTCAACGATAAATATTGCACTGGAAGCTGGAATATACGATCTATGAACCAAGGGAAGTTAAATGTTGTCAAACAAGAAATTGAAAGATCAACATCATCAACATCTTGGGTGTCAGTGATCTTAAATGGATAGGAACAACAAACTTGAACTTGGCTAGACTTCTAGAGATGATGGAGAAGAGATGGATGTGGCATGCTATGGTGCATAGTCATAAAGAATCAGACATGACTGAATGGGAAGGGAGACTGTGTTTCCCTTAACATTCTGAGAAATTTTTAGTGTAATTGTGTGTTGTTGGCCTTCTTTAGGAATAAATAAGTTGTGTGAGATCAGGTCAGAATAAATGAGTTGAGTCAAAGAAAGAGTAGTTGTATACATACCCTTGCATAAAAACAAGTGGATGAAGTGAGTCAGTGGATGGTAATGAAATAGAGACATTAAAACAGATTTAGAGTTTAGAGAATATTGTCTTTAAATGTCATTTTTTCTTTTTTGTTTAATATTACCAACTGAGTTCCAGATAAGTTGTAAATTTTCCCTATTTCATATAGGGTGTAGAAACTAGAGCAGTGATTTGAACCCATATTCTTTAATTCCAAATGAAGAACTCTTTCCACTGTACCAAACTCCTAAATCAGATAAATGCAAATTAAAACATTTATTTTGTACCAATACACACATCAAAGTGACAAAATAAGGAAACCTATGTTGGAGAGGGTGATTGGAAGATAAGTACACTAATTCACTGCTTACAGAGTTGTAAATTTGCTCTATATTTCTGAAAAGAAATTTAAAATTACATGAGAAAAGTTATTATATCTATTTATAACCTCTGATCCAGTGAACCCATTACTGTTTTTATATCTTTAAGCAGGTCAATACAGTAAGATAGTTCTTCATATATGAACATATGATTATCAGAACTATTTGAAACAGAAAAAAAAAACAGAATCAAGTTATCGTCCCAATCATTATGAAATATACTAAAAATTTCTCACATATAAATG
Source organism: Pseudochirops corinnae (assembly GCA_028646515.1). Classification (NCBI taxonomy): domain Eukaryota; kingdom Metazoa; phylum Chordata; class Mammalia; order Diprotodontia; family Pseudocheiridae; genus Pseudochirops; species Pseudochirops corinnae. Next base: position 4,507 of record JAQQSV010002530.1, read on the forward strand.
TAATGAGATATTACTACTTCATAAATAATTATGAAAATGAATGATTTTGGGAAAGGTGGAAAGACATGTATGAACTTATATAAAGCAAAGAAAGTAGAGCTAAAGGAACAATATTTCCAGACTGAAACAGTGTAAATCAAAATAACAGTAAAAATTAACAAACACTTTGTCAAATACAATGAAAATATTGACTTTAAAACATTTAAGTTGACACATAAATCTTTTATTTTTGTTAATAAGTGATAAATTATGAAAATGGAAAGTAAAATCTGTTGTAATTACTATATTTGTCAATATTGCTTAGTATTTCTCATAGGGAAGTATGTGGGGGTGTTTTTGTTGAGAAAGGTCTGATGTTTTATTTTTTTTTTAACCTAAGATCAAAATATTTTGTATGGAAGAAAAGGTAATCGTAGTAAATGATATTTGCTCATGGGACCTATTGTTGAAGTGATGAAAGCAACATACATTATCTTTTCCTTTCTTTTGAAATTTCCTCTCTTTTGAGATTTATTGAAAAAAAAATCTAAATTGCATTTAAATTTTCCTGCCTCCAAAACAGATTAATTTAATTTATTTTTTTGTCAGAATCAATTGCTTATTCTTAATGTCCTTAAGTGCCACCAATATTCTCATTGGGAAATAAATTTTGGAATCTAAGTGTGTTGCAGCATCTAAGGCAAGGAAACTAAATGAGTGAGGATTCTGAAACCATAAAAAGGAATGGTGGTATACTTTATGCAGTACAGAATTTGGCCCAGACTTTGATACAGAAAATGAAATCTTGGTGTTTTGTGATTTGTTCCCTAAATCTTACTCTCAAGTCATGTTCTTTGCTTTATTATGTTAACATAGGACTTCTGGGCTTCCTGGAAGGAGTCACCTAAGTCAGATTAAAGCTAGAATAAAATCTCAATCTCAAATATGTTTTTAGGGGAAATGACAGAGGAAATTCAGGGCTGAAAATTCAAAGAACCATAGAAAGTGGAAGTGTGAAGGAAAGTCCAGGAGATAAATTACAACATGTTTTTCAATCAAATAATCTATTAAGAAGTATTTATGATATTCCTGCTAAACATCAGAGACTGAGAATATGCAAAGGAAGAATGAAAAAAACAACTATCTTAAAAGGTTCACATGTTAGTGGGAAATAAATCTACATGAGTATGGATATGCATATGTATATATGTATGTGTATATGTGCATACATATGTGTATATATACGTGTGTGTATACATATATGCATATATACATATACATATACACACATATATGAATTGTTTGGAAGGAAAGGCATTATTAGCATTGGCAGGGAGTGGTGGATCAGGCAAGAAGACATAAGCATCTTTAACTGACTCTTGAAGTAAAAGAGGCGTTGAAAACCAGACATTCAGAAATGAGAATGGAGTATATTCCAGCCATGGAGAACAGGAAGGCAAATGAAAGGAGACTAGAGATACAATGTTGTATATGAAGAGGAGAGCAGACCAGTTTATCTAGATCACACAGAGTGGGAAGAAAAGAAATATTCAGTGACTCTGAAAGGAGAGGTTGGAGTCTGAATGTAAGGAGTTTTAAAATCTAAAAACAGGAATTTCTATGTTATCCTTAGGGATAAGGGAAAACCACTGGAATTTATTTAAGATTTAAGATTCTGTAAAGACCATTTTTATTATGATTTTTCAGTACCCTTTTCCCCCTACTACATTCTAGTTATATACTTACATTAAAATTTTCTTTCATATCAACATACATATTAACATACATGTATGTATCTGTAGGTAGTAATATATGGATATGTATGTACACATGTATGTACATATGTAAAGGAGTAACTTTGTCAGATTTATGATTAAAGAAAACAACTGTGGCAGCAGTATAGATGATAAAGTGATTGAGGCAGGTTAATTATATAAAAGGATTTTTAAAGTATTTTATGTGAGAAGTAAAAAGTGCAGTGGAATAGAAAGTTAGTGAAAGATTGAAACTACCAAAATATTTTACATACATATGTACATACATATTCATATATTACTACTTACAGATACATACATGTATGTTAATATGTATGTTGATATGAAAGAAAATTTTAATGTAAGTATATAACTAGAATGTTGTAGGGGAAAAGGAGTACTGAAAAATCATAATAAAAATGGTCTTTATAGAATCTTAAATTTGGTGTGTAAGCCAGAAGCTATCTAGTCTAATCAATAAACAATCATGTCTATTTTCTACAACATCACAAAAAATGAATCTATAGTGTGACCTAAAAGCTCTCTAACGAGTAGAAAATGGTACCTTCTTAGGAAACCATTTCTATTTTAGATAATCCTCATTGTCAGGATATTTCCCTTATTGATTCAATGTAGTCTCAATAAGAGAATTAAGAAGAAAATAATTTCAAGAAGGATTTAAAAGTTAAATAGAGAGGTAGAAAAAAAATTGGGAAAAGATATAGTAGGTACGCAAGAGAAAGTCAGTGGCTTGGAAAAGGAAGGATAAAAATTGACTGAAGAAAACAACACCAGAAAAATCAAATTGGCCAAATGGAAAAGGAGGTACAAAAGTTAACTTAAGAAAACAATTTGTTTAAAATTAAAATTGGGTAAGTGTAAGTTAATGTCTCTATGAGGCAGCAAGAATCAGTGAAACAAAATCAAAAGAATGAAAAAGCTAATAAAAGAAAATGTAAAAACCTTCATTGGAAAAACAACTGACTAGGAAAACAGATCCAGGAGAGATAATTTAATAATTATTGGACCACTTGAAAGCCAGGATCAAAAAAGATGCTCGACAGCATCTTTCAAGAAATTATCAAAGAAAACTTTCCTGATATTCTAAAGCCAAAGGGTAAAATAGTCATTGAAAGAATCTATTTATCACGTCCTGAAAGATATCCCAAAATGAAAACTCCAAGGAGTATTATAGCCAAATTCCACTGTTTTCAGGTCAAGGAGAAAATGCTGCAAGCGGTCAGAAATAAAAAATTTAAATATCATGGAAACTGAGTCAGTATTGCACAGGACTTAGCAGCTTCAACATTAAAGGATTGTAGGGAGTGGAATGTGATATGCCAGAAGGGAAAGGGACTTACTTGTATTAGAACTGAGAATCAACTATTCATCAAAATTAAGCATAATATTTCAGGGAAAAAAGATGAATATTCAATGGAATAGTATATTTTCAATCATTCCTGATAAAAAACAAACAAACAAACTGGAACTGAACAGAGAATTTTCTCTTCTAACATATGACTGAAGAGAAGTATAAAAAGGTAAACAGAAAAGAAATATATCATTCAATAAGGATAATGTGTTTATATCCCTACACAGGAAGATGAGACTTGTAACTCTTGAGAACTACCTTTATTACAACATTTAGAAGGGGCATCCATAGAAAGATGATGTAAGTATAAGCTGACTTTGATGTGATGATAAAAAAAATAATTAAGTGGTAAAAAAAAAGGATTGTACTGAGAGAAGAGGAAAGGAGGGACAGAATAGGGTAAATTGCATCACATGAAATGGTACAAATACCTATTACAGTAGAAGGAAAGAAGGGAGGGAGGTGAGTATTATTTGAACTTTACTCTCTTCAGATTTGGCTCAAAGAGGGGACTAACATATGCACTCAACTGGGTGTAGAAATCTCTCTTACCCTAAGGTAGAAGGGATGGAAGAAGTAGTAGGGGAAAGGGGAAAGCAAATGGAGGGGCCTGATAGGGAGTCCAGTTTGAGGGAGGTGATAGTCAGAAGCAAAATACTGATGAGGAAGGAAAAGGAGAAAAGTGAGAGAAAAGTATGAACAAGGGAGTGGGAATAGCATGGAGACAAAAGACACAGTGAGTAATCATAACTGTGAATGTAAAATTGATGAACTCTCCCAGAAAATGGAAGTAGAAAGCAGAGTGGATTAAAAATCATTATATAACAATATATTCTTCACAAGAAACACATTCGAAGCAGAGAGATACACACAGAGCAAGGGTAAAAGGCCAGAGCAAAATATATTATGCTTCAGTTGAAGTAAAAAAAAAATCAATGTAGCAATCCTGATCTCAGACAAAGGAAAAGCAGAGAGAGAGAGAAAGAGAGAGACAGAGACAGAGACAGAGAAAGAGTGAGAGAGAGAGAGAGAGAGACAGAGAGAGAGAGAGAGAGAGAGAGAGAGAGACAGAAACAGAGACAGAAACAGAGAGACAGAGACAGAGAGACAGAGAGAGAGAGAGAGAGCGCTAATCAAAAGAGATAAGGAAACAAACTACATCCTGCTGAAAGTTACTATAGACAATGAAGTAATATCAATGCTAAACATGTACGCACAAAATGGTATACCTTTCAAATTCTTAGAGGAGGAATTGAGTGAATGGAATAAATTGACAGCAAAACTATACTAGTGTAGGACCTCAAACTCCTCCTCTCAGAACTAGATAAATCTCACAACAAAATAAACAAGAAAGAAATGAAGGAGGTGAATAGAATTTTAGAAAATTTGGTTATGGCAGGCCTCTGGAGAAAATTGAATGTGGATGGAAAAGAAAATATGTTTTCTCAACATTACATGACACCTACACAAAAACTGATCAAGTTACAATCAAATACAGAAAGGCAGATATATTAAATGCATCTTGTCAGATCATGATGCAATAAAAGTTATATGTAACAAAGGATCATGGAAAGATAGACTAAAGATTAAGTAGAAAATACATAATCTATTCCTAAGGAACAAATGGGTTAAACAACAATCAATAGCTTCATCTAAGAGACTGACAATAAAGCAACAACATAACAAAACTTAAGGGATGCAGCCAGAGCAGTTTGTAAAGAAAATTTTATATCTCTAAATGCTTACATAAATCAAATAAATAGCAGATAAATGAATTGAGTGTGTAATTAAAAATGTTAGTAAAAGAACAAATTTAAAATCTCCAATTAAATATCAAATTAGATATTTTGAAAATCAAAGAAGAGATTAATAAAATTGACAAAAATATGACACCCATTCCTATTAAAAACACTAGAGAGCATTGGACTCAATGGAGTTTTCCTCAAAATGATCAGTAGTATTTACCTAAAATTGTCAGCAAGCATTATATATAATGGGGATAAGCTAGAAGCATTTCCAATAAGACTGGGTTGAAACAAGGACGTCACCACTGTTATTCAATATGACACTAGAATTGTTAGCCTTATCTCTAAGAGAAGAAAAAGAAATGGAAGGCATTAAATAGGCAATGAAGAAATGAAAATATCACATTTTGCAGAAGACATAATAGTATACATAGAGAATCCTAAAGAATCAACTAAAATATCTACTTGAAACAATGAACAACTTTAGTAAAGTTGCAGGGTATAAAATAAACCCATGTAAATCACTGACATTTCTATATATTACTAACAAAGTCCAAGAGCAAGATATAGAAGGAGAAATTTCATTGAAAGCTACTGTAGACAATATAAAATATTTGAGAGGCTACCTGCCAAGAGAAACCCAAGAATTATATGAACACAATTACAAAACACTTTTCATACAAAAAAAAAGTCAGATCTAAGTAATTGGAAAAATATCAGTTGTTTGTGGGTAGGTCAAAATAATATAATAAAAATGACAATTGTACCTAATTTAACTTACTCAGTGACATATCAATAAAACTACAAAAAAATATGGAACTAGAAAAATAACAACAAAATTCATATGGAAGAAAAAATGTCCAGATATCAAAGGAATTCATGAAAAGAAATGGAAGGGAAGGTGGCCTAGGCATACCAGACCTTAAATTGGATTATAAAGCAACAAATATCAAAACTGCTTGTTATTGGCTAAGAAATAGAGTGGAAGATCAGTGGAAGAGATTAGGTACAAAAGACACAATAGTCAATGACCATAGTAATCTACTGTTTGAAAAACACAAGTATCCCAGCTTCTGGCATAAGAATTGACTATTTGACAGAAAGGTGCTGTGAAAACTGGAAAACACTATGTCAGAAACTAGCAGAAACATCTTAAACTATATACCAAAATAAGGTCAAAATGGGATTTAGACTTAAAGGTTGAAACTATAAGTAAAATAAGATAACAAGGAATACTTTACAAGTCAAATCTGTGGAGAAGGGAAGAATTTATGACTAAACAAGATGTAGAGAACATTATGAAATGCAAAATGGATATTGTTATTAATTTTTCCAAATTTAAAAATTTTTGCACAAACCAAGTCAATGCAACCAAGATTTGAAGGGAAGCAGAAAGCTGGAAAACAATTTTAACACCAGTTTCTTTGATAAATGTCTTATTTCTCAAATATATGGAGAACCTGAGCAGTCAAACTGATAAGAGTACAAGTCATTCTCCAATTGATAAATGGTGAAAAGATAAGAACACGCAGTTTTAGAAGAAGAAATTAAAGTTACCTATAGTCATATGAGAAAGTGCTCTAAATCATATTAGAGAAATGCAAATTACAAAAACTCTGAGGTACCACACCTCACCTATCAGATTGTCTGACATGACAAAATAAGGCAATAATAAATATTGGGGAAGATGTGAGAAAATTGAAACACTAATGCATTATTGGTGAAGTTGTGAACTGATCCAATCATCCTGGATAGCAATTTGGAACTATGCCCAAAGGGCATATACTACTAGATCTGTATCTCAAATAGGTTATAAAAAAGGGATAAGGACCCACATGCACAAACATATTTATAGCAGCTTTTTTTATGGTAGCAAAGAATTAGAAATTGATGGGATTACCATAAACTATAAAATAGCTGAACAAATTGTGGTATATGAATGTAGTGGAATGTTATTTTTCCTTAAAAAATGATGAGCAGGCAGAATTCAGAAAAACCTGGAAAGACTTGGTTAAACTGATGTTGAGTGAAGTGAGCAGATCCAGAAGAACATTGGACACAGTAACAGCAACATTATGTGATGGTTGACTGTTAAATTTAGCTCTTCTGAGCAATGCAATTTTCTAAGACAATTACAAAAGACCCATTATGGAAAAGGCTATCCACATCCAGAGAAAGAACTATAGAGTCTGTATGTAGATTGAAGGAAACTATTTTCTCTCTTTGCTTTTTTTCTTTCTCGTGATTTTTTTCCCTTTTGTTCTGATCCTTTTACAACATGACTAATGTGGAAAATTGCTTAATATGATCATACGTGTATAGCTTATATCAGATTCCATGCTGTCTTGGGGGTGAGGGAAGGGAGTGAAGGGGTAAAAATTTGAACTGAATTTTTTTTAAAGTGAATGTTGAATAATAAATAAAATTAAAAAGAACAAAAGGACTACCATTCCTTTCACTAATGAAATATACAATAAAGGTTGAGTGAAAGAGAAGGAAAGCACAGGATTTAATGGAATGTTAATAGGAGGCCTGTACAACATTCAATCTGTGGGCCTCTTATGGCTGCATGTCACCAAAGGATTTCAGGTGTCCCACAAATAATGTATAGACTGTAAAACAGGGCTACACAACACATCCTCTGTGGACTGCTTCAGTGGACAACAAGTGGCCCATGGGCCACTTTATGTGGATTAAATATATTTTTTAAAAAAAAGAATGTTAGAGAAACTTCCACTAATCACTCTTTTCACTAAGTCTTTTGCTTAGAAGTTGCCGCATACATTCAAAGAATGTGTTTACTAAATGGTAACAAACATTTTTTTTTGCAAAATCATTGAAGCAAATGAAAAAAACAAATTTTTTTTCCAGTGCTGTCTATGTATGGTTGCTAAGTCTGGCAAAATTAAAATGTGATTAAGAATATTTTATTTCTTTTTAATAAAACATTTTTTAAAAAAATAGTGAATAAGTTAAATTCAACAGTTACTACCTCAAACATAAATGGATTTAATTCCCCTATGAAAAGGAAAAAAAATATTGTATTAGAGAAAAGCACAATAGCTTTTGCATTGTATTTAGATTGTGTATATAAGAAATATTTGTAATATCAAATGATATACATAGATTTAAGACTACAGAATATGTTAAAAATTAATATACTTCAAAAATATAGAAAATTCAGTTTCTATGGTGATATCTGATAAAACAGTATATTACTATAACTTAAAAGCATTCAAATTATTATTAAAAAGAGAATCATTTCATATTTAAAAAGATTATTGCTAATATGAATATATGAACAAGAGTGTATTACAAGAAAGTGTAAACCAATTTAGTTAGGGATATTAAAATTATATTCTATAGAACAAAAAATTGCATTTAAAATCATCAATAGAAAGAAGAAACCATC
>JAQQSV010002530.1:12868-25835 GCA_028646515.1 Pseudochirops corinnae
TTAGAATAATTCAAAACTATTTATGACTTTTCCTGGATGTAAAAATCAGATTTGAAAAAAAAAAAAGTAAAAAGCAAAATTTTTTTAAAATATATTTTAAATAAAAATATTTTCCATGACATTGATTCAACTTCATTTTGATCTTTAACCAGTCAATATACACCATATCATGTTTAGTTTCAATACATATCTGTCTGTTGATGGTTTCTTCTTTCTATTGATGATTTTAAATGCAATTTTTTGTTCTATAGAATATAATTTTAATATCCCTAACTAAATTGGTTTACACTTTCTTGTAATACACTCTTGTTCATATATTCATATTAGCAATAATCTTTTTAAATATGAAATGATTCTCTTTTTAATAATAATTTGAATGCTTTTAAGTTATAGTAATATACTGTTTTATCAGATATCACCATAGAAACTGAATTTTCTATATTTTTGAAGTATATTAATTTTTAACATATTCTGTAGTCTTAAATCTATGTATATCATTTGATATTACAAATATTTCTTATATACACAATCTAAATACAATGCAAAAGCTATTGTGCTTTTCTCTAATACAATATTTTTTTTCCTTTTCATAGGGGAATTAAATCCATTTATGTTTGAGGTAGTAACTGTTGAATTTAACTTATTCACTATTTTTTTAAAAAATGTTTTATTAAAAAGAAATAAAATATTCTTAATCACATTTTAATTTTGCCAGACTTAGCAACCATACATAGACAGCACTGGAAAAAAAATTTGTTTTTTTCATTTGCTTCAATGATTTTGCAAAAAAAAATGTTTGTTACCATTTAGTAAACACATTCTTTGAATGTATGCGGCAACTTCTAAGCAAAAGACTTAGTGAAAAGAGTGATTAGTGGAAGTTTCTCTAACATTCTTTTTTTTAAAAAATATATTTAATCCACATAAAGTGGCCCATGGGCCACTTGTTGTCCACTGAAGCAGTCCACAGAGGATGTGTTGTGTAGCCCTGTTTTACAGTCTATACATTATTTGTGGGACACCTGAAATCCTTTGGTGACATGCAGCCATAAGAGGCCCACAGATTGAATGTTGTACAGGCCTCCTATTAACATTCCATTAAATCCTGTGCTTTCCTTCTCTTTCACTCAACCTTTATTGTATATTTCATTAGTGAAAGGAATGGTAGTCCTTTTGTTCTTTTTAATTTTATTTATTATTCAACATTCACTTTAAAAAAAATTCAGTTCAAATTTTTACCCCTTCACTCCCTTCCCTCACCCCCAAGACAGCATGGAATCTGATATAAGCTATACACGTATGATCATATTAAGCAATTTTCCACATTAGTCATGTTGTAAAAGGATCAGAACAAAAGGGAAAAAAATCACGAGAAAGAAAAAAAGCAAAGAGAGAAAATAGTTTCCTTCAATCTACATACAGACTCTATAGTTCTTTCTCTGGATGTGGATAGCCTTTTCCATAATGGGTCTTTTGTAATTGTCTTAGAAAATTGCATTGCTCAGAAGAGCTAAATTTAACAGTCAACCATCACATAATGTTGCTGTTACTGTGTCCAATGTTCTTCTGGATCTGCTCACTTCACTCAACATCAGTTTAACCAAGTCTTTCCAGGTTTTTCTGAATTCTGCCTGCTCATCATTTTTTAAGGAAAAATAACATTCCACTACATTCATATACCACAATTTGTTCAGCTATTTTATAGTTTATGGTAATCCCATCAATTTCTAATTCTTTGCTACCATAAAAAAAGCTGCTATAAATATGTTTGTGCATGTGGGTCCTTATCCCTTTTTTATAACCTATTTGAGATACAGATCTAGTAGTATATGCCCTTTGGGCATAGTTCCAAATTGCTATCCAGGATGATTGGATCAGTTCACAACTTCACCAATAATGCATTAGTGTTTCAATTTTCTCACATCTTCCCCAATATTTATTATTGCCTTATTTTGTCATGTCAGACAATCTGATAGGTGAGGTGTGGTACCTCAGAGTTTTTGTAATTTGCATTTCTCTAATATGATTTAGAGCACTTTCTCATATGACTATAGGTAACTTTAATTTCTTCTTCTAAAACTGCGTGTTCTTATCTTTTCACCATTTATCAATTGGAGAATGACTTGTACTCTTATCAGTTTGACTGCTCAGGTTCTCCATATATTTGAGAAATAAGACATTTATCAAAGAAACTGGTGTTAAAATTGTTTTCCAGCTTTCTGCTTCCCTTCAAATCTTGGTTGCATTGACTTGGTTTGTGCAAAAATTTTTAAATTTGGAAAAATTAATAACAATATCCATTTTGCATTTCATAATGTTCTCTACATCTTGTTTAGTCATAAATTCTTCCCTTCTCCACAGATTTGACTTGTAAAGTATTCCTTGTTATCTTATTTTACTTATAGTTTCAACCTTTAAGTCTAAATCCCATTTTGACCTTATTTTGGTATATAGTTTAAGATGTTTCTGCTAGTTTCTGACATAGTGTTTTCCAGTTTTCACAGCACCTTTCTGTCAAATAGTCAATTCTTATGCCAGAAGCTGGGATACTTGTGTTTTTCAAACAGTAGATTACTATGGTCATTGACTATTGTGTCTTTTGTACCTAATCTCTTCCACTGATCTTCCACTCTATTTCTTAGCCAATAACAAGCAGTTTTGATATTTGTTGCTTTATAATCCAATTTAAGGTCTGGTATGCCTAGGCCACCTTCCCTTCCATTTCTTTTCATGAATTCCTTTGATATCTGGACATTTTTTCTTCCATATGAATTTTGTTGTTATTTTTCTAGTTCCATATTTTTTTGTAGTTTTATTGATATGTCACTGAGTAAGTTAAATTAGGTACAATTGTCATTTTTATTATATTATTTTGACCTACCCACAAACAACTGATATTTTTCCAATTACTTAGATCTGACTTTTTTTTTGTATGAAAAGTGTTTTGTAATTGTGTTCATATAATTCTTGGGTTTCTCTTGGCAGGTAGCCTCTCAAATATTTTATATTGTCTACAGTAGCTTTCAATGAAATTTCTCCTTCTATATCTTGCTCTTGGACTTTGTTAGTAATATATAGAAATGTCAGTGATTTACATGGGTTTATTTTATACCCTGCAACTTTACTAAAGTTGTTCATTGTTTCAAGTAGATATTTTAGTTGATTCTTTAGGATTCTCTATGTATACTATTATGTCTTCTGCAAAATGTGATATTTTCATTTCTTCATTGCCTATTTAATGCCTTCCATTTCTTTTTCTTCTCTTAGAGATAAGGCTAACAATTCTAGTGTCATATTGAATAACAGTGGTGACGTCCTTGTTTCAACCCAGTCTTATTGGAAATGCTTCTAGCTTATCCCCATTATATATAATGCTTGCTGACAATTTTAGGTAAATACTACTGATCATTTTGAGGAAAACTCCATTGAGTCCAATGCTCTCTAGTGTTTTTAATAGGAATGGGTGTCATATTTTTGTCAATTTTATTAATCTCTTCTTTGATTTTCAAAATATCTAATTTGATATTTAATTGGAGATTTTAAATTTGTTCTTTTACTAACATTTTTAATTACACACTCAATTCATTTATCTGCTATTTATTTGATTTATGTAAGCATTTAGAGATATAAAATTTTCTTTACAAACTGCTCTGGCTGCATCCCTTAAGTTTTGTTATGTTGTTGCTTTATTGTCAGTCTCTTAGATGAAGCTATTGATTGTTGTTTAACCCATTTGTTCCTTAGGAATAGATTATGTATTTTCTACTTAATCTTTAGTCTATCTTTCCATGATCCTTTGTTACATATAACTTTTATTGCATCATGATCTGACAAGATGCATTTAATATATCTGCCTTTCTGTATTTGATTGTAACTTGATCAGTTTTTGTGTAGGTGTCATGTAATGTTGAGAAAACATATTTTCTTTTCCATCCACATTCAATTTTCTCCAGAGGCCTGCCATAACCAAATTTTCTAAAATTCTATTCACCTCCTTCATTTCTTTCTTGTTTATTTTGTTGTGAGATTTATCTAGTTCTGAGAGGAGGAGTTTGAGGTCCTACACTAGTATAGTTTTGCTGTCAATTTATTCCATTCACTCAATTCCTCCTCTAAGAATTTGAAAGGTATACCATTTTGTGCGTACATGTTTAGCATTGATATTACTTCATTGTCTATAGTAACTTTCAGCAGGATGTAGTTTGTTTCCTTATCTCTTTTGATTAGCGCTCTCTCTCTCTCTCTCTGTCTCTCTGTCTCTGTCTCTCTGTTTCTGTCTCTGTTTCTGTCTCTCTCTCTCTCTCTCTCTCTCTCTCTCTGTCTCTCTCTCTCTCTCTCTCACTCTTTCTCTGTCTCTGTCTCTGTCTCTCTCTTTCTCTCTCTCTCTGCTTTTCCTTTGTCTGAGATCAGGATTGCTACATTGATTTTTTTTTTACTTCAACTGAAGCATAATATATTTTGCTCTGGCCTTTTACCCTTGCTCTGTGTGTATCTCTCTGCTTCGAATGTGTTTCTTGTGAAGAATATATTGTTATATAATGATTTTTAATCCACTCTGCTTTCTACTTCCATTTTCTGGGAGAGTTCATCAATTTTACATTCACAGTTATGATTACTCACTGTGTCTTTTGTCTCCATGCTATTCCCACTCCCTTGTTCATACTTTTCTCTCACTTTTCTCCTTTTCCTTCCTCATCAGTATTTTGCTTCTGACTATCACCTCCCTCAAACTGGACTCCCTATCAGGCCCCTCCATTTGCTTTCCCCTTTCCCCTACTACTTCTTCCATCCCTTCTACCTTAGGGTAAGAGAGATTTCTACACCCAGTTGAGTGCATATGTTAGTCCCCTCTTTGAGCCAAATCTGAAGAGAGTAAAGTTCAAATAATACTCACCTCCCTCCCTTCTTTCCTTCTACTGTAATAGGTATTTGTACCATTTCATGTGATGCAATTTACCCTATTCTGTCCCTCCTTTCCTCTTCTCTCAGTACAATCCTTTTTTTTTACCACTTAATTATTTTTTTTATCATCACATCAAAGTCAGCTTATACTTACATCATCTTTCTATGGATGCCCCTTCTAAATGTTGTAATAAAGGTAGTTCTCAAGAGTTACAAGTCTCATCTTCCTGTGTAGGGATATAAACACATTATCCTTATTGAATGATATATTTCTTTTCTGTTTACCTTTTTATACTTCTCTTCAGTCATATGTTAGAAGAGAAAATTCTCTGTTCAGTTCCAGTTTGTTTGTTTGTTTTTTATCAGGAATGATTGAAAATATACTATTCCATTGAATATTCATCTTTTTTCCCTCAAATATTATGCTTAATTTTGATGAATAGTTGATTCTCAGTTCTAATACAAGTAAGTCCCTTTCCCTTCTGGCATATCACATTCCACTCCCTACAATCCTTTAATGTTGAAGCTGCTAAGTCCTGTGCAATACTGACTCGGTTTCCATGATATTTAAATTTTTTATTTCTGACCGCTTGCAGCATTTTCTCCTTGACCTGAAAACAGTGGAATTTGGCTATAATACTCCTTGGAGTTTTCATTTTGGGATATCTTTCAGGACGTGATAAATAGATTCTTTCAATGACTATTTTACCCTTTGGCTTTAGAATATCAGGAAAGTTTTCTTTGATAATTTCTTGAAAGATGCTGTCGAGCATCTTTTTTGATCCTGGCTTTCAAGTGGTCCAATAATTATTAAATTATCTCTCCTGGATCTGTTTTCCTAGTCAGTTGTTTTTCCAATGAAGGTTTTTACATTTTCTTTTATTAGCTTTTTCATTCTTTTGATTTTGTTTCACTGATTCTTGCTGCCTCATAGAGACATTAACTTACACTTACCCAATTTTAATTTTAAACAAATTGTTTTCTTAAGTTAACTTTTGTACCTCCTTTTCCATTTGGCCAATTTGATTTTTCTGGTGTTGTTTTCTTCAGTCAATTTTTATCCTTCCTTTTCCAAGCCACTGACTTTCTCTTGCGTACCTACTATATCTTTTCCCAATTTTTTTTCTACCTCTCTATTTAACTTTTAAATCCTTCTTGAAATTATTTTCTTCTTAATTCTCTTATTGAGACTACATTGAATCAATAAGGGAAATATCCTGACAATGAGGATTATCTAAAATAGAAATGGTTTCCTAAGAAGGTACCATTTTCTACTCGTTAGAGAGCTTTTAGGTCACACTATAGATTCATTTTTTGTGATGTTGTAGAAAATAGACATGATTGTTTATTGATTAGACTAGATAGCTTCTGGCTTACACACCAAATTTAAGATTCTATAAAGACCATTTTTATTATGATTTTTCAGTACTCCTTTTCCCCTACAACATTCTAGTTATATACTTACATTAAAATTTTCTTTCATATCAACATACATATTAACATACATGTATGTATCTGTAAGTAGTAATATATGAATATGTATGTACATATGTATGTAAAATATTTTGGTAGTTTCAATCTTTCACTAACTTTCTATTCCACTGCACTTTTTACTTCTCACATAAAATACTTTAAAAATCCTTTTATATAATTAACCTGCCTCAATCACTTTATCATCTATACTGCTGCCACAGTTGTTTTCTTTAATCATAAATCTGACAAAGTTACTCCTTTACATATGTACATACATGTGTACATACATATCCATATATTACTACCTACAGATACATACATGTATGTTAATATGTATGTTGATATGAAAGAAAATTTTAATGTAAGTATATAACTAGAATGTAGTAGGGGGAAAAGGGTACTGAAAAATCATAATAAAAATGGTCTTTACAGAATCTTAAATCTTAAATAAATTCCAGTGGTTTTCCCTTATCCCTAAGGATAACATAGAAATTCCTGTTTTTAGATTTTAAAACTCCTTACATTCAGACTCCAACCTCTCCTTTCAGAGTCACTGAATATTTCTTTTCTTCCCACTCTGTGTGATCTAGATAAACTGGTCTGCTCTCCTCTTCATATACAACATTGTATCTCTAGTCTCCTTTCATTTGCCTTCCTGTTCTCCATGGCTGGAATATACTCCATTCTCATTTCTGAATGTCTGGTTTTCAACGCCTCTTTTACTTCAAGAGTCAGTTAAAGATGCTTATGTCTTCTTGCCTGATCCACCACTCCCTGCCAATGCTAATAATGCCTTTCCTTCCAAACAATTCATATATGTGTGTATATGTATATGTATATATGCATATATGTATACACACACGTATATATACACATATGTATGCACATATACACATACATATATACATATGCATATCCATACTCATGTAGATTTATTTCCCACTAACATGTGAACCTTTTAAGATAGTTGTTTTTTTCATTCTTCCTTTGCATATTCTCAGTCTCTGATGTTTAGCAGGAATATCATAAATACTTCTTAATAGATTATTTGATTGAAAAACATGTTGTAATTTATCTCCTGGACTTTCCTTCACACTTCCACTTTCTATGGTTCTTTGAATTTTCAGCCCTGAATTTCCTCTGTCATTTCCCCTAAAAACATATTTGAGATTGAGATTTTATTCTAGCTTTAATCTGACTTAGGTGACTCCTTCCAGGAAGCCCAGAAGTCCTATGTTAACATAATAAAGCAAAGAACATGACTTGAGAGTAAGATTTAGGGAACAAATCACAAAACACCAAGATTTCATTTTCTGTATCAAAGTCTGGGCCAAATTCTGTACTGCATAAAGTATACCACCATTCCTTTTTATGGTTTCAGAATCCTCACTCATTTAGTTTCCTTGCCTTAGATGCTGCAACACACTTAGATTCCAAAATTTATTTCCCAATGAGAATATTGGTGGCACTTAAGGACATTAAGAATAAGCAATTGATTCTGACAAAAAAATAAATTAAATTAATCTGTTTTGGAGGCAGGAAAATTTAAATGCAATTTAGATTTTTTTTTCAATAAATCTCAAAAGAGAGGAAATTTCAAAAGAAAGGAAAAGATAATGTATGTTGCTTTCATCACTTCAACAATAGGTCCCATGAGCAAATATCATTTACTACGATTACCTTTTCTTCCATACAAAATATTTTGATCTTAGGTTAAAAAAAAAATAAAACATCAGACCTTTCTCAACAAAAACACCCCCACATACTTCCCTATGAGAAATACTAAGCAATATTGACAAATATAGTAATTACAACAGATTTTACTTTCCATTTTCATAATTTACCACTTATTAACAAAAATAAAAGATTTATGTGTCAACTTAAATGTTTTAAAGTCAATATTTTCATTGTATTTGACAAAGTGTTTGTTAATTTTTACTGTTATTTTGATTTACACTGTTTCAGTCTGGAAATATTGTTCCTTTAGCTCTACTTTCTTTGCTTTATATAAGTTCATACATGTCTTTCCACCTTTCCCAAAATCATTCATTTTCATAATTATTTATGAAGTAGTAATATCTCATTACATTTATATGTGAGAAATTTTTAGTATATTTCATAATGATTGGGACGATAACTTGATTCTGTTTTTTTTTTCTGTTTCAAATAGTTCTGATAATCATATGTTCATATATGAAGAACTATCTTACTGTATTGACCTGCTTAAAGATATAAAAACAGTAATGGGTTCACTGGATCAGAGGTTATAAATAGATATAATAACTTTTCTCATGTAATTTTAAATTTCTTTTCAGAAATATAGAGCAAATTTACAACTCTGTAAGCAGTGAATTAGTGTACTTATCTTCCAATCACCCTCTCCAACATAGGTTTCCTTATTTTGTCACTTTGATGTGTGTATTGGTACAAAATAAATGTTTTAATTTGCATTTATCTGATTTAGGAGTTTGGTACAGTGGAAAGAGTTCTTCATTTGGAATTAAAGAATATGGGTTCAAATCACTGCTCTAGTTTCTACACCCTATATGAAATAGGGAAAATTTACAACTTATCTGGAACTCAGTTGGTAATATTAAACAAAAAAGAAAAAATGACATTTAAAGACAATATTCTCTAAACTCTAAATCTGTTTTAATGTCTCTATTTCATTACCATCCACTGACTCACTTCATCCACTTGTTTTTATGCAAGGGTATGTATACAACTACTCTTTCTTTGACTCAACTCATTTATTCTGACCTGATCTCACACAACTTATTTATTCCTAAAGAAGGCCAACAACACACAATTACACTAAAAATTTCTCAGAATGTTAAGGGAAACACAGTCTCCCTTCCCATTCAGTCATGTCTGATTCTTTATGACTATGCACCATAGCATGCCACATCCATCTCTTCTCCATCATCTCTAGAAGTCTAGCCAAGTTCAAGTTTGTTGTTCCTATCCATTTAAGATCACTGACACCCAAGATGTTGATGATGTTGATCTTTCAATTTCTTGTTTGACAACATTTAACTTCCCTTGGTTCATAGATCGTATATTCCAGCTTCCAGTGCAATATTTATCGTTGAAGCATCAGCTTTTCCTTTTATCTCCAGAAACATTCACAGCTTAACTTACTTTTAGCTTTGGTCTAGTCACTTCATTATCATTAGAGTGACCTGTAGTTTTCCTCCATTTTTCCCCAGTAGCATATTTGATGACTTTTGACTTGAGAAGCTCATCTTCCAATGCCATCTCTTTTTATCATTTTATTACTGTCCATGTGGTTTCCTTGGCAAAGATACTGGAGAGATTTGCCATTTCTTTTTCTAGGGAATCACTTTTGTCAGAACTTTCCACTATGTTCCATAAATTGTAGTTTTAATGAGCAATACCCTCTGCCATGACAAGGCAGAGATAAAGGAGGGGCTATCCCCCCACTCTTGAACCTCTATAAGTGCACCTCGTTTTATATAAACAATGATAACACTTTTATATCTTAGATCTCATCATCTACTTAGCCATAAAGATAAAGAATAATGTTACCAATATACTAAAGCAAAGGCACACATATAATAAACACACAATCCACACATACACCAAAGTCATACTTTCTCACCAATGAATACCACATCTCTCGGGGAGAGTGGGTCCATACATTTTAAAAAAAGAATAGTAACATATGTGAGGTGCACTGAGATACATGAATTAATGTAATATAAATTTGCTGAAAGAAATACAGATTTAGAGAGTTCTCAGAAGACTACTATCTTCCTAATGCAGAGTGAAGTGAGAAGAATCAAGAAAATGATTTATACCATAACATGTTATACCATAATATTAATATTGGAAAAATGAACAATTCAGAAAGTCTTAACTCTAATCAATGAAATAATCAACCATGAATCTAGAGAGCAGATGAAGAAGAATTACGTTCACTTCATAATGGAAAGATGAACTAATATGAGAATGAGAAACATATTTTTGAACGCAGTAAACATGAGGATTTGTTTTGCTTGACTATACTTGTGATCAAGAGATTTTTCTCATTTCCTTCCTTCTTTTTTCCTTCCTTCCTTCTTTTCTTCCTTCTTTTCTTCCCTGCTTGCTTCCTTCCTTCTTTCTTCTTTTCTTCCTTCCTTTTTTTCTTTTTCCTTCTTTCTTTTGTTCTTTCTTTTTCTTTCAGAGAAAAAATTAAAACAGGAGAAATAAATGCTTGATAATTACAAAAATAAGCAGTTAAAATACACAAGGTCAAATGCATGCCATGATATTGACACTGGAGAATGATTTTGTGAAGTACAGAAACTCCTTCTATATTGAATATAAATATAAATGAATATTAAATATATATTGCTTAATAAAGAAAAAAAAGTTTTCTAGATCAAGGGTGTTAAACACATGGCCCTAACTCTCAATACTTCTGGCAGGGTTGTGAACCAGATTATAATATAATAGGTAAATATGTAAGAAAAGAAAACATAGATAGCACTACATTTTAAAATTAAGTCAATATGCAACCCATAGATATCCTTACGTACAGATTAGTAGTCACTTTTCTATTCATGTTTGACACTCAGAGGTTAATGACTTTCTCAGGGTCACATAATTACATAGTAAGTATTTAAGACATTTTTGTTTGTTTCTTTGTTTGGAATCACATTGCAATTTTTTTAAAGCTCACAAGTGAATCTGAAAATGATATAATAGCCAACTCAATATATACATAATATTTTCTGAGAATCAATGAATTACTGCATGTTAATGTACTATTTAGTTGCTGGTGGTAATCAAACTTTCCATTTGTATTACCTAAAGACCTCTCTGTCAAAGCAATGAAATGGTCATTAAATATATTTAAAAATAAAATTAACTTTGTATTTCATTCAACACTGTATATTGCACAATAGCCTACTACATATAATTGGCTTGAATAGCAATTTAAGCAACAATACAGATAATGCCATGGTGAAGAGTGAAATAAGAAGAGGAAATAGTTGAATATGAAACATTGTCATGACAATGGAAGAAAGGGACAATGGAACAAGCTAAACTCACTCTCTTTAAGCCCTTGCAAAATTGTGTCACTAAACAAAAGCTTTGTTAATAGCTAAAAATTAAGGCTTAAATTAGACAATAACCATATCACCAAAGTGACAGGGCTTAGAGCTCATTTTAAAATTTCAAATGAAATTTTATAAACACATAACTTCTCATGAACAGCAAGCAGTTTAACAATAAAGAATTAATAGCAAGACTTCTTAACGTGTACCCTCCCCACTGACTGGTATATAGCATCCATAAAGATCACAATTTTATTTTGGGAAGGGTGAGAGGGGAGGAGAGATGCTCAGTAATAGCAAAACTGCTCTGACTAATAAGAGTAAATGAGTCACATTTTTGTAATCAATGTAATTCTTACTATTATTTCAGGTTTACTGGTAGGAGCCACAAATAACACTTCCTCTGAGTCTTTAAAATAGTATATGTATTATGAACCATATGGCTTAAGAGATTGATAATAGAATTTGAAATAGAATATGAGCTTTTCCTCCTGTAATGCCATTGATTCAGCTGCAGCACATAGGTCATTGTGAGCAAACCTTATTACCACCTAATAACTGTTAAGTGATTATTGTGGAATAAATTGGTGATATCAGAGTAGTGGGAGTCAGAAAAGCAGAGGAATAAAAGATTTTTTCTTGCTTCATATTTGAAATCTATAATTACATTTACAAGATGATATCAGTGTCATTAGGATAAAATGTAGATTCAATATCTCCTAAAGTTTATTTTTTTATTTTTTTTCTCAAATCATCAACTTATTTATTTACTTTTAGTTTACAAGATTCAGTTGCACAATCCCTTGAGTTTCAATTTTTCTCCCCTCCCTTCTACTCCTCCCCCCATGGTGGCATGCAATCAAGTATAGGATCTGCAAATACTTCCATATTGTACAATGATCTGGTTGTATAGAAGAGTTGTAACCAATAGGGTGAACAATGGGAAAAAAGAAAGAAAACCAAATATGAAAAAGAACTTCAGTCTCCATTTAAACTCTAGTCTTTCTAGATATTTCTCTGATTGTAGATATCTCCTTCCATCCTGAGACTTGTAGAGTTGTCTTACAGCTGTGCATTGCTGAGAAGAGTTCAGTTTATCAAGGTTGGTCATCACACATATGATGTGTCTGTGATTGTGTACACATTTTTCCTGGTTCTGCTCTTCTCATTTAGCATCAATTCGTATAAGCCTCTCCAGATAAATATGAAGTTCATCTCCTTCCCATTTCTTATAGCACAATAGTATTCCATTACATTCATGTACCACAACTTGTTTAGCCATTCCCCAATTTATGGGCATTCCCTTAATTTCCAGTTTTTTGACACCACAAAGAGAGCTGCAATAAATATTTTTGTACATATGGGTCTTCCTCACACTTCTATGATCTCTTTGGGATACAACCCCAGAAGTGGTATTATTGGGTCAAAGGGTATGCAATTATTTATAGCCCTTTGGGCATAGTTCCAGATTGCTCTCCAGAATGGTTGAATCAGTTCACAACTAAACCAACAATACATTAGTGTTC
>JAQQSV010002531.1:0-12966 GCA_028646515.1 Pseudochirops corinnae
TGGGATGGCTGTTTTGGGGTGGTGGGTAGGGGAAAGAAGGGGAGAAAATATGTAACTCAAAATCTTGTGGAAATGAATGATGCAAACTAAAATAAAAATTAAAAAAAAAAAAGAAAATGAATTCCATTATGTATTAAAAGTGAAGGAAAACAGACAGGAGACCATGTTGTATTGGCATCAATGAAATGCTGAAATAACTAAATATACAAAAGGCACAAAAATATTCATTGTAGGTCTTCTCATGGTAGCAAAACACAGAAAGTATGAAGATGCCTAATCTTCAGGAATGCCTGAATAAATTGTGGCATAAGAATGTGGTACAGGACTGTAGTACTGTAAGAAATGAATAGATGATTTCAAAGAATCATGGAAAGACTTACATGAACTGAGAAAAAGTAAGGTGCGTAGAACTAGAAGAAAAATTCACACTATAATATCAATATTGTTAAAATGACAATTTTAAGGACCTTTATAAGGCCCTTAAATATAAAGTCCTCCTATAATGAAGAATAAAATCAACAGAACGAGGAGGGAAATTTATACAATAACAACACTGTAAAATTGAACTTTGAAAGTTGTAAGAACCCTAATTAATACAGTAAAGTAACTATCCCTAACTCCAGAGGATCAATGATGACACATGTACTCTACTATAGATAGGTGATAAATTTAAAATATAGAATGAGACATACACATTTTTTTTATTACTTAGTCACCGAGAAAATTTGTTCTACTTGACCATGTATACTTAACACAAGAAGTTATTTTCCCCCTTCTCGTCTTATTTAGTGGGGTAGGGATGGAAAGTAGAAAAATATTCTTTCTGTAATTTTTAAATATTGAGGTAGGAGTGCTACAGATGGGAAATTTTATAAGCATTTTCAAATGAGGTCACTATTAGTTTGACTTAATTGTTCTACTTTGTTACAGAGACCTCTCACTGAATGAGAGTAATTTGTAAATATTTGTCATACAAAAACACAATATATCAACAAAACTTAAAAAAAATAACTAAAGGAAGTCCTCTAATATGCATTCTATAAATACTTTGTGAAACATTTAGGAGAGGCTACATACACACTACCACAAACATACATATGTCTATAGAAAGAAATCATTCACATCTAAAACTAGAAATCATCTAGCCAAAATCTTTCATTTAGAGATGAACAAAGTGAGGCCCAGAAAAGTTAACTAACTTTCTCAATCACACATCTATTTAGCAGAAGAGCTAGGATTGGAATATAGCCAGTCTCCCAGACCTCTGCTCTTTTCACTGTATCATAGGGCTTCTCAAATTCTCAGAAGGGAAGAAAATCTCATTTTGTTTCTGTTTCTAAACAAATCTCATTAGAGAATTCTGTAAATTGGTTTTAGCCATAATCTTTGAAATATATTTTACAAAGAAAAATATCAGCTCAAACTCCTTTAAGTCCACTGAGTTAAATTTTATTAGCAATTTATTATGATGAGATTTTTTTAAAAAGGACATAGATTTATGTTTTGGTTAAAAAAAACATTGGGGCAGTAAGATAGCTCAATGGATAGAGTACTGGCCTTGACGTCAGACAGATGATTCATTTTCTTGAGTTCAAATCCAGCTTCACAAACTTACTAGCTTAATGACCCTGGACTAGTAACTCAACCCTGTTTGCCTCCAATTCCCCATTTGTAAGATGAGCTGGAGAAGGAAATGGCAAGACACTTCAATATCTTTGCCAAGAAAACCCCAAATGGGGGTTATGAAGAGTCAGACACAACAGAAAACTATTCAACAACAACCAAGTAAACATTAACGAATATAAATTTTAAAACTGTTAATAAATCATATCTATCAGTAAACACTGCATTGTTAGTCCAGATTCATTTTCCAATCTAGTTCACAGTCCTGGCTATGGAAAGAAAACTATAATCTGTAGCAAACTGCACAACTGAATGTTAATAGTAGTGGGTCTAAGTCATAAATACATCTAATCAAGGAAGAACAGAGAAACACAGAGGATAAGAAAGGGGAGGAAAGACATTGATGAGAGAGGTAATATAAGAATGACTTCTCTCTTATTTTGTTACTTAGGAGAAACAGGGCCAGGAGGAAAAAAAAGATTGGGTCAGGGGAAGGCAAGGGAAGAAAAGGAAGATAGCACTCTGGGCAGTTAGAAGGAAGTCATCAAAGAATAATTAGATTTTATTGACAAGTTTCCTGTTTAATTAGAAGAGGTTTGTCATAGGACTATATAACACCATGGGATTGTGCGTATTTTTTTTTCTAGAGTTGAGAATCAAAAATGTTTATTTTTCAATAAACAAGTACCCCCTACCCAGTAAGACCATATAACCTCCTCCAATGTAGTCATAGCCAGAGCCACATATTTTCTCTTCCAGCCACTTTGGCTCAGTAGTGCATATAATTTCAGAAATAAACATCTCTCAAAGAGTCTGAGAGAACTCCCCTGCCTAGCTGCTGCCCAAACTGGCATTTGGTTACCAGTGATTCAACTCACCAACCAGTGAATGGGACAAATAGCCAAGGGCTCTTTTTCTTAAAGCAAAGGGAACACAAGTAGTTCTCTCCTTTGACCTTAAAGGAAGACTATCTTTTAGAAAAAAATAAATAATAATACTCTGTGGTTCAGGTGAGCAGATTCCTAGACAAGATATTTCCTGAAGGTAGGGATTGTTTCATTGTTGTCTTTGTATTTCTAGAGCCCTGCAGAGTACCTGGCCTTCCTATTAAGTAGGTGCTTAATGTTTATAGAACTGAACTGAATTATGCTTTGGGTCTTTCATACACCCACAAATTATGGAAGTTTTGAGATTCTGCATTTTAGTGTATCTCAATACTAGATGGCTCAGTGGATAGAGCACGAGGCCTAGAGTGTGCAAGACCTAAGTTCAAATATGATTAAAAAATTAGTAGCTACATGACTCCAGGCAACTAACTTAACCTGGTTTGTCTCAGTTTCCTCATCTGTAAAATGAGCTGGAAAAGGAAATAGCAAACCATTTCAGTGTCTTTGCCAAGAAAACCTCAAAGGGAGTCACAAAGAATCACATACTATCAAAACAACGGAACAGTAACAATAATTCCACCAAACTATACCTAAAAAGTAATTTCTTCTATCTAGTCAGTTGGCATTCAGTTTTTGTACAAAGACCTCTAATAAGGAGGAAAATTTTAAAATCATTTTTCCCCAGAGATGTAAATAAATATGTTGTCAAGTTTATATTTTGGAAATCATGTTTAGAAACCATATTCAGACAAAGAAATAGGGGAAAATAATAATGAATAAGAATAAGAATAGTAATACTTTATAGTTTACAAATCTCTTTACATATATGATCTCATTTGACCTTCATTACAACTCTGTGAGGTAAATACTATTATCATTCATATTTTTACATATGAGGAAATGAGAAGGAAGGAAGTTAAGTGACTTGCTTAAAATCATACAACTAATAATTGTCTCTCGAAGTAGTTGAATGCAGGTCTTCCTGGTTCTAATGCCAACTCTGTGTGAGAAATTAAAAGTCACATGAGATGTATTTGTCTATATGTCATAGACATATTTATTTTGCCATTTCAACAGATCCATGTGAGTACTTGAACCTCAGTTAGGATCATAACCCATCCACACATCTTAATGTGGTGTAGTTCTTACCCTTGTCTTTCCATAAATTCTCTGTGGAAGATTTATCTAAGACCAGAGGTACACATCATTCCCACTTACTTCATCCACATATTAATTAGAGAAACTGAAAGAGCAATTTATAAGGAGAGGTTAAAGGAGCTAAATATATCCTGGCTGCATAACAACTGAGGACATGATAGCTGCTTACAACTGCTAGACCAGTGTAAACAAGAAATAGAAAGAGGGATTGTTTAGCTTGGGAGTTTGGGGGTGGGGTGGGGATAATTAGGCTTAATGGGATCAATTGAGGAGAGAAACCTTAAGCTTATCAGGAAAAACTTCCTCACAATGAGAACTGTTAGAAGATAGAATCATTTCCCAAGAGAAGTGCTAGAAAACCCATCACTCAGACATTTAGAATTCAGCTAGATCCTCACAGGCATTCCACAGTGGCAGCCTATACACACTTCTCTGTGCAATTTCTTTCATTTGATGAAAATATACTCAAATCTCTCCTGTGAAGAAGAAAAGTTGTGGGTTTAAAGGTTTAAAAAATAAAAAAGAAGAAACATATACACTTCCAGGTTACACTTGAAAACTCTGACAGGCCATGCTAGTTATTACCAGAGATGAGACACTCCTCCTTCCTCCTCATTACACTAATTACACCCTTAAGGGCAAGCTGGGAAAACTTTGGGTTTGAATTTCTCCTCAGTTAGCCACAGGGAGTAATGCAAAAGAGCGATGTGGATTTAGAACCCCCCAAAGAACAACAGCAATGATCCAGACAAGAAGCAAAAAAGAAATCCTGTAAACTCTGGAAGGACTTAGGTTCTGTGGCATTACTAACTTTTTAGAGGAAAGAAACAATCACTTTCACAGAACATGTGCCCCCAAGGAATGACGCACCAACTTCCTCCTAAACTTAGAGTGTGTTATCAGTGTTGCCATATATATCAACAACTGCCTGACTGTGGCACACCATGTTTATCTAATGGACCATAACAGACAGCGCAAAAGAGCACAGTTGGAGACAGCAATCTTTAAGAGTATTTTCCCAACCAGGACAATCTTTTCCCCCCTCCTTCTTTCTCATTCCTCAAATGGAGCAAAGGGACATACTTAGAAAGATAGGCACAAGAGCACTGTTTAGATAAATATTATTGTTTGAATCCACTATTTTGTGTGGAGACATTAAAAAAAAAATTCTCTCCAGAGAATCAAGCTATATTTTACGAATACTTGGAAATCTCATATGAGAACTCAGGCAAGAGATTAAGAGACAAGCCCTTTCTGCAATCTCCAGTTTTTCTTCTCTGAGATGTACTGTACTTAACCAATCAGCTCCCAGTTAGAGGTCTGGATGGGAGACTGAGTGATCTGAGATAAACTCAGGACACTTAAACAAGTGTTTGTTGGTTTGTTTGTTTCAAACCTATTATGTCCTCTGGTTAACTGTCTTACTTTCACGGGTCTCAAAAGACTCAGGTGAAACCTTTCCATGTGTATAGAGATGTAGGAAGGTGCAAGTGCCAAGAGCAGATTTACTCCACTGTTGAGCTTGTTTCCCTCTCAGAAACTTATTTCTTGCCCTAATGGGTTAAAGATGTCCTTGGAGAAGCCCAATTTTTGATTCTCTTTTCTCCCTATTTTACTACCACTATTCCCTGAATAAAACTGCCAAAAGAGAATTTCCATAGAACTCATGTCCACCAATAGTTGTGTCCTTTGTCATCATTCTGCATAACAGGATATTTATCCTTCAGTCCTGTCCAACTCTTCATGCCCCCATGGACCACAGCACACCAATGCTATCAGTAGGATTTTCTTGGCAAAGGCACTGGAGTGGTTTGCCATTTCCTTGTTCAGTGGATTAAAGCAAACACAGGGTGTTATTTGTCAGGGTTACATGGTAATTATGTGTCTGATACCAGTTTTGAACTCAAGTCTTCCTGACTCCAGGGATGCTGGGTGATGTAGTGGATAGAGTTCCCAGACTGGAGTCAGGAAATTAATCTTCCTGAGTTTAAATCTGGCCCCAAACACTTACTAGCTCTGTGACCCTGGGCAAGTCACTTAACCTTGTTTGCCTCAGTTCCTCATCTGTAAAATGAGCTGGAGAAGGAAACAGCAAACTATTTTCACATATTTGTGAAGAAAACCCCAAATGGGATCAGGAAGTCAGAGTCAACTGAAAAACAACTGAGCAAAGTATGTTTCAAGCTTTATCTCAAGCCCTCAAATGTGAATAGAGAGGCAGAATGAGATGTTAAGGTTGTTAAATTCAATTTTTCTTAAAAGCATATTTATTTTTTTTGCAGGGGACTTGAAGTTCTGGGTATAAATCCCAGGGAAGAGTTTGAAGCAGAGGAAAATGGAACCTGAGTGTTTAGAATTCAAGTTAAAGAAAAAATTAAAAATCATTTCAAAATGAAAAAGGTAAAGTCAATGATACTAAGTTTTATGTTAAATGTATACTAAAGATCATATTGGTCATCACACTTTCAACTGAGCTTCTGCCCAAGCTATACTAGTCAATCCCTCCTATTTTCCACTAAATATCATTCCTCTCCTAATTCTTAGGTCATTTCTATTAAACATTGTCTGAGAAGGTTTCTGAAAAACATATGCTGCCTTCTGATAACATGATTCCTCACCTACCCCTTCCATTTTAATCACTTATAATAACAATTATGTATCTGAACATATTTATGTTGCCTAAAAGCAACATATTGCTTCATGCATTCAATAAGCATTGGATAGGATGTCCTATATAAGGGATAAGAGGTGGGAAATCAATCCTAAGAAAATCTAAGGTCTAGTATGCTCAGTCAAATTCTAAGGAAGAGCAGATGGGAATTACCCGATGATTCTGGCACAATCTGAAATAAACTAGTGATGCTTGCCTCTCAACAATCCAAAAAGCAAGCCCCAAAGCTTACCAAACTCTTTAGTTTCCAATGAACCTATAGTTCCTACTTCAGTATCCGGATAGTCTCCATATACTGAAGTGCCTGAAAGTCTGTCTCTTTTGAATAAGGATCAAAAGATACAACCCTGGAAAGACCAATGCGGGGCATTCAATAGACTTTTGCTCAGGGCCCTTATGACCCCATGGGGCCCATGTTTTTAAAAAATTCACTGCCCATAAAAATACAGGTTGAATGGATTCTTTGATACACAGGTAGAAGTAGCATACCAATAGACCACTAGCCTTCTGGAGTTGCAAACTTCCTGAAGGGGTTGCTAACTTACAAACAACTTTTGAAAAGCAGTTACATATAAGGTGAGCCCCAGCTGCTACTGAACAGGTGACATTAGGTCATACTATTCCCCTTCACCTAGAATTGCCTATTATGAGTTGAGTAATGAAAGACCTATATACTGATTCTTGGGTGGTATCCAAGGGCCTAAGTGCTCTGGAGCCTAAAGAGTACAGGACTAAACAATCAAAGGCTCTTCCCTTTGGGGTTGGGACAATGGAGAAATTTTTCTGATGCCTCACTTCATGTACATGCTTGTGAGGCATAGCAGCACCCATCAGATATATTACACATACTCCAATGAACTGAACAACCAGGTTAATGCCTTTATAAAAATAGCAGAAGTTGGGAAAGGGGAATTCCACTACCAATCTGGACATGGAAGCCATGATGTCATGTTGTAGTAGAAACAGAACCTTTTCCCTAAGGATGAGACAGTTACTTCTGCCCAATTATACTCCTCATGCCAATTGGAATAACCATTTCTGAGATACCAGTATTACATGATGACCCAGACCTATCTCTGACTGGCAAATTAATTATATTGGTCCCCTTCTCCCATCTTAGGGCAATAGCTTACTACAACTGCTCATTATTCAGAATACAGAATTGCTATATCACTTAATAGTCACCATCAAAGTTCTCATAGAACATATCCTTTTCCCTTATGGTATCTCTTGTACCACTACTCTCTCATTGCCAAGTTTAATGGATTTTTATTCCCACTGCCATGGCTAGTTGTGGTTTTTTTTTTCCCCACTACACTGAAATGGCTAATTGTTTTCATACCATGTAGAAATCACTGGAGAGTTTTTTAAGGAACCCACATCGCCATAAAGGAAGTCTGACATTTGGCTTACCACCATCATATCTGCTGAGATTTTTGCCTACAGTACCATTCTTAGGCAGTTGGAATAGATTTTTGATCCAATAACTTCATCATCATGCCTCTTGATTATTTTGGTTAGATTTTCTGCTTCCCTGGCCATCAAAAAGACTTAATTGGTAAAGGTGGAATTCTTTTAGACATTGTTCTGGTTTACTTTCTCAGGTGTTTCCTTGTTCCATTTCCTGTGTGGATTCACCTGAGCTTCAAAGCTCCTTCCAGGGTTCCATACTACCTGAAGAAATGGTAGGTTTCTATCAACTGCTAGTTCTTTTTTCTTCAGAATGGTTTTGACAATGCCTTGCCATAAAGAACTTGAGGAATCATGGGGTAAAAGTATTAGGAGGTGCCTTCCTTTCTAATAATGTGGAGAAAATTGAATGATTTACACATAATTATGCTGATTATGAATTTTTCCTGAAAGACAGGGGTTCCCTTAACAAACTTTGTGGCAATCTTGAGATACTGAATGCAGTTGAAGGAAAGTCCTTATCCAGTCCCTGTGGATGAAGTGAGAAGCCCTTCAGCAGATGCCTTCAAAGAGGGAAAGCTTTGGTATCATCCTTCTGATGCAATTCTCTAGAAGGGAATAGTTTTTGGTGTGGGCCAGGAAACAGTGGCAGTACAGGGAAAGTCTCAGCATCAAAGTGAATCTTGGTACTTGGTGGCATGAAATTGTCCTCTGACCTCCTTTACTATGGATTACCCTGACCTGCAAGGAAGAATTGGTTAATATATCAGAGGTATCATCATTTGTCCTAAGGCCCTGCTATTTCTAAGGCTGTTTATTATCATCATCTTGCATGAGGACACCCACTCTACACTGTTTATTGTCATCATCTTGCATGAAGATACTCACTTTACACTGAAAAGACTGGGCATCACTCCCCTCCTGAAAGAACATACAGAACAATTACAGATTGCTGAGATAAAGGATTCAATCCTTCAAAAGGAGGGAGGCAAAGATTCTGATTTCTGGTCTTTATTCTCTAACACATTTGGTCATTCCTTCAAGGAGCCATTAACTTTTTGGTTCATTTGTTTACTTGATTTGTTTTTGCCATCATTATTCATTAGACTTTTTTGTTTCTTATTTTTCCTATCCTAGGTACCCTGCATTGTAGAGATTAAGGGCATCTAAAAGCAGCCCTATAGTCATTTACATATCAGAAGATCTTTTAGGATTTTGCCACTGAGGTTGTGAAGTGTGTTAGAGTCACTATTTAACAGGGCTCCTCCCTCCTCCCAAACCCATGTAGATTAGGCTGGGTCAGTCACAGAAAGGACAGCTTCCTGGCTGTTGGGTATTTCAGGAGTTGGTCCTTCATGTTTAGCTGATATCTCAAGGCTAGACAAGTCATCGTACCTTGTCCCACTGACCAGACCTGTTTCCTAACGGAGGTAACAGGGATTGAATCTACTTAAGCTGAGGACTGTATCCTTAAGAGATATCTTTTTTAAGCATCTTTTTGCTAATTGTCGGATAACTCATGAGCTTTTCATTTCATTTTAATATCTGATCAAAACTACCACGGGACTGACTTGACTCAGGCCCAACTGACAACACTTAAGATTATACAGGCAGTATGTAGCAGACACAGGTCCTTCTGACACAACTAACAATTTTCTTAACAAACTTCCAAGCTATATCTCTAGAGGGCTGTGAAACAGTCTCAAAATGTCTAAATGATGCCAAAGCAATCCGTCATTTCAACTGATATAATAAAAAAAAAAAAAAATCAGCCAAGTCAGTAGGGAGAAAAATCAGTTAAATTTGGCACTTAGTAGAAATAGCAACTAGGAGACTAATATAATTTTTCAAATGGTTGTCTGATCATCTTCTAGGACTGATATGGGAAACATAATAGGTAGCTCATGGATATGGTATACAAGATAACATGGCAACCTTTGTCTGGCAAAAAATTATGTTACTAGTATCATAAAAACCTATACAGGAGTTCAAAGAGAAAAATTGGGTAGATTAAAATTTATACATTTTTATTAACAAGTGATGGAGAAGATAGACAGCTCCCTACACTAATTTCCTATCTAAAAGAGAATACACTGAAGTAGTTTAAATGAGATTTTATTTTTAATAAACTAGTAGGTGAAGCTTAGGAAGAAAATAATGACAAGCATAAGAATGTTTAAGTGCTTAAGTTATCTTAAACTTGACAGCATTCTGCCAGCACACCGAAATGTAAAGATATATTTGACTAAAAAAACACAAGCAGGACAGATTTCCATATCTAAGTGAACAAAATTCACATGATTTTTAAAAGTATATAAACAAAATTCCCATCTGAAAAAGCTATTTTCCTAATTTGATATATCTATAAGTAAATAGCTTTATACATAGGTTTTAGAAATCAAGTTTAATAGCAAGCATTTAATAAATAAACAGTGGGTAGGTGCTTTATAGAACACATTAAAAGAGATAAAGTTCTAATCCAGCAAAGATTTATTGAACACCTATAATGTGCGAGTCATTATGCTACAGTCTTGAGGATATAAAGCTGAAAGGAGCACCTGTTTTAGTTCTCAAGGAACTTATAATCTATTGAGAAGTTTGACCTCTTGTTCCTCTCTTATTTTATTTTCTCTCAGAATCCTTCTGCCTTATCATAGAACTAAATGTTTCTCTATATGTGCCATTAATTTTATTCTCTGCAATTGCCTCTAGTATTCAGTCACCCCATCTTTCTCATGAGTTTTCAATTTTTCCTTCCCTACTATCTAGACATAAGTCTACAAACATGCCTGGGTTCATTCAATGATTTAAAAAAATTAAAGATTCAAAAATTAAAAAAGAAAAAACTTTATACCCTTCCCTTTATTTCTTGTCTTTTTGGGGGAGGGCAGGAGGATATTTTCAACTTGACAATATGAGCAAATATGATAATTTCCAAAAATAAAAAAAAGAATAGAAAAAGATGATACACATGATACCACAAATCTCCACCACATACAGTTTGGATTTTTTTTTCTTCATGGTATACAATAAATTCAGCACATTGCATATAGAGCTGTCCTATTTAGCCTATGTTTCCTTTTAAACCTTCTCCTGTCCTATTGTATGCCATTAAAAAAATGTTCAGTGGTATCTTTTCATTACTACTATTTTAATTAATCCCAACTATCCTTCCCCTCCCCAAAAATAAAAAATAAAAACCTGTCCCCTGCAATCAACAAAGCATGGTGAAAGAAAACAAACTCATACATTGACCTTGGCTGAATGTTTTCATCATGTTCTATACCTTGAGCCCATCATCTTGCTCTCAAGAGGTGGGAAACACATTTTATCATTGGTTCTCCTGAGTAATGGCTGATCATTTTGTTGATCAAAGTTATTAAGTCTTTCAAATTTGCTTTTCTTTATAACATTGTAGTAATTTTATGTGTGTGTGTATATGTGTGTGTGTGTGTATATAGTTAGTTAGTTAGTTCTTTTTATTTCACTATGAATCAATTCATACAAGCTCTCCCAGTTTTCCCTCAATTCATTCCTTTCTTTGTTCCCCCCCCCCCATGGCACAATATTTCATTACATTTATGTACCAGTTTGTTCATCAATTCTTCAACTGATAGGTCCCACCATTTAGTTTCCATTTCTTTGATACAATAAAAAAGTGGTCTTTTCCCTCTTAACATTTATCTCTTTGGGTGGTAAAAGCCTAGTAGTGGTATCAGTGGGAAAAAGGGTATATATATATATATAGTTTATTGTTTTTAAATATAGTTCCAAAATATATATATATATATATATATATATATATATATATATATATATATATATATATATATATAGTTTATTGTTTTTAAATATAGTTCCAAATTGCTTTCCAGAATGGCTAGACCAATATTCATAGCTCCATAAAAATGCATCATTATGTCTTTTCTCTCATGTCTTTCCCACACTTGTCATTTTCCCTTTTTGTCATCTGTGCTGATCCTATGTGAATGAAGTGAAGCCTCAAAATTATTTTAATTTGCATTTCTCTTTTTATTAGTGATTTGCATCATTTTTAAGATGACGGTTGCTAGCTTGTTTCTTTCTTTTTTTTTTTTTTGGAGGTGGGGGGATTGCCTGTTCACATCCTTTGATCATTTATCTGTTGCAAAATGGTTCTTACTCATAAGTATTTGAACCAGTTCTAGATCTATCTATCTATCTTAACAGATCTTTATTGGAGAAATTTGGTTCAAAGATTTATTCCCCTAGTTAACTGTCTTTGATTCTTTTAATCCATCTACTATTGAACCTCTATGTCTCTTCTACTTCCCTGCTAAACTTCTGGGAAATGTTGTCTATAGAATTAACTCCACCATCCTTAAAATGTGATAATGTACGTAGAGCATTTTCCAAACCCTACAATACTGTATAAATATGAGCTAATGCTATTTCCTTTTACCTACTCTTTCCTTAAACCTTTGGTGACTTCTTTTCCCCTTTCCATCCTATTAAAACTGCTTCTTCTATAATCAACAGTGACTTCTAAGCTTCAAAATGGACAGTTTAAATGGCCAATGATCACTCTAAAGTTTATTTACTATTGACCCCCCCTTTCCCATTGGATATTATCACCAACATTAGCTTTCAGGATACCACACACTCCTGACACTCCTCTTACCTCTATAACCAAGTCAACAAGCACATATTATGTACTTATTAGGAGTCTTAGTGAGGTAGCTAGGCGGCTCAATGGATAGAGTGCACAGCCTGGAGTTTAGGAAGATTCATCTTCCTGAGTTCAAATAAGGGTTCAGATGCTAGCTTTTGGACCTTGGGAAAGTCACTTAATCTTGCTTGCTTTAGTTGCCTTATCTGTAAAATAAGAAGGCAATGGCAAACCACTCTAGTATCTTTGCCAAGAAAACCCCAAACAGGGTCATGAAGAGCTTGCGGTTGTTTCTCCTTATTTCTAGAAGAGGATCAATGACATCAAGAAGGTCTTCACTTGCAAGTGAATTGGATTCAAGTGAGGCAGGGCTGTACAAAGGTATCAGCCTCACTCTCTCCTCCAGAGTCATTTGAATCCAGTAGCAAGACATTGTTATGGGACTCTAAAGATCTTCCCTGCCCCTAGGCCCTTTGCTAAAGTGGCTAAGTGACTCTGAGGACCCTTGGATATTTGAAAGTATACTCTGTTCCCTAATAGGCTGAATGTGGTCATGTGGAGCCTGTGGC
>JAQQSV010002531.1:13066-25833 GCA_028646515.1 Pseudochirops corinnae
CCTGCCTCACTTGAATCCAATTCACTTGCAAGTGAAGACCTTCTTGATGTCATTGATCCTCTTCTAGAAATAAGGAGAAACAACCGCAAGCTCTTCATGACCCTGTTTGGGGTTTTCTTGGCAAAGATACTAGAGTGGTTTGCCATTGCCTTCTTATTTTACAGATAAGGCAACTAAAGCAAGCAAGATTAAGTGACTTTCCCAAGGTCCAAAAGCTAGCATCTGAACCCTTATTTGAACTCAGGAAGATGAATCTTCCTAAACTCCAGGCTGTGCACTCTATCCATTGAGCCGCCTAGCTACCTCACTAAGACTCCTAATAAGTACATAATATGTGCTTGTTGACTTGGTTATAGAGGTAAGAGGAGTGTCAGGAGTGTGTGGTATCCTGAAAGCTAATGTTGGTGATAATATCCAATGGGAAAGGGGGGGTCAATAGTAAATAAACTTTAGAGTGATCATTGGCCATTTAAACTGTCCATTTTGAAGCTTAGAAGTCACTGTTGATTATAGAAGAAGCAGTTTTAATAGGATGGAAAGGGGAAAAGAAGTCACCAAAGGTTTAAGGAAAGAGTAGGTAAAAGGAAATAGCATTAGCTCATATTTATACAGTATTGTAGGGTTTGGAAAATGCTCTACGTACATTATCACATTTTAAGGATGGTGGAGTTAATTCTATAGACAACATTTCCCAGAAGTTTAGCAGGGAAGTAGAAGAGACATAGAGGTTCAATAGTAGATGGATTAAAAGAATCAAAGACAGTTAACTAGGGGAATAAATCTTTGAACCAAATTTCTCCAATAAAGATCTGTTAAGATAGATAGATAGATCTAGAACTGGTTCAAATACTTATGAGTAAGAACCATTTTGCAACAGATAAATGATCAAAGGATGTGAACAGGCAATCCCCCCACCTCCAAAAAAAAAAAAAAGAAAGAAACAAGCTAGCAACCGTCATCTTAAAAATGATGCAAATCACTAATAAAAAGAGAAATGCAAATTAAAATAATTTTGAGGCTTCACTTCATTCACATAGGATCAGCACAGATGACAAAAAGGGAAAATGACAAGTGTGGGAAAGACATGAGAGAAAAGACATAATGATGCATTTTTATGGAGCTATGAATATTGGTCTAGCCATTCTGGAAAGCAATTTGGAACTATATTTAAAAACAATAAACTATATATATATATATATATATATATATATATATATATATATATATATATATATATATATATTTTGGAACTATATTTAAAAACAATAAACTATATATATATATATACCCTTTTTCCCACTGATACCACTACTAGGCTTTTACCACCCAAAGAGATAAATGTTAAGAGGGAAAAGACCACTTTTTTATTGTATCAAAGAAATGGAAACTAAATGGTGGGACCTATCAGTTGAAGAATTGATGAACAAACTGGTACATAAATGTAATGAAATATTGTGCCATGGGGGGGGGGGAACAAAGAAAGGAATGAATTGAGGGAAAACTGGGAGAGCTTGTATGAATTGATTCATAGTGAAATAAAAAGAACTAACTAACTAACTATATACACACACACACACATATACACACACACATAAAATTACTACAATGTTATAAAGAAAAGCAAATTTGAAAGACTTAATAACTTTGATCAACAAAATGATCAGCCATTACTCAGGAGAACCAATGATAAAATGTGTTTCCCACCTCTTGAGAGCAAGATGATGGGCTCAAGGTATAGAACATGATGAAAACATTCAGCCAAGGTCAATGTATGAGTTTGTTTTCTTTCACCATGCTTTGTTGATTGCAGGGGACAGGTTTTTATTTTTTATTTTTGGGGAGGGGAAGGATAGTTGGGATTAATTAAAATAGTAGTAATGAAAAGATACCACTGAACATTTTTTTAATGGCATACAATAGGACAGGAGAAGGTTTAAAAGGAAACATAGGCTAAATAGGACAGCTCTATATGCAATGTGCTGAATTTATTGTATACCATGAAGAAAAAAAAATCCAAACTGTATGTGGTGGAGATTTGTGGTATCATGTGTATCATCTTTTTCTATTCTTTTTTTTATTTTTGGAAATTATCATATTTGCTCATATTGTCAAGTTGAAAATATCCTCCTGCCCTCCCCCAAAAAGACAAGAAATAAAGGGAAGGGTATAAAGTTTTTTCTTTTTTAATTTTTGAATCTTTAATTTTTTTAAATCATTGAATGAACCCAGGCATGTTTGTAGACTTATGTCTAGATAGTAGGGAAGGAAAAATTGAAAACTCATGAGAAAGATGGGGTGACTGAATACTAGAGGCAATTGCAGAGAATAAAATTAATGGCACATATAGAGAAACATTTAGTTCTATGATAAGGCAGAAGGATTCTGAGAGAAAATAAAATAAGAGAGGAACAAGAGGTCAAACTTCTCAATAGATTATAAGTTCCTTGAGAACTAAAACAGGTGCTCCTTTCAGCTTTATATCCTCAAGACTGTAGCATAATGACTCGCACATTATAGGTGTTCAATAAATCTTTGCTGGATTAGAACTTTATCTCTTTTAATGTGTTCTATAAAGCACCTACCCACTGTTTATTTATTAAATGCTTGCTATTAAACTTGATTTCTAAAACCTATGTATAAAGCTATTTACTTATAGATATATCAAATTAGGAAAATAGCTTTTTCAGATGGGAATTTTGTTTATATACTTTTAAAAATCATGTGAATTTTGTTCACTTAGATATGGAAATCTGTCCTGCTTGTGTTTTTTTAGTCAAATATATCTTTACATTTCGGTGTGCTGGCAGAATGCTGTCAAGTTTAAGATAACTTAAGCACTTAAACATTCTTATGCTTGTCATTATTTTCTTCCTAAGCTTCACCTACTAGTTTATTAAAAATAAAATCTCATTTAAACTACTTCAGTGTATTCTCTTTTAGATAGGAAATTAGTGTAGGGAGCTGTCTATCTTCTCCATCACTTGTTAATAAAAATGTATAAATTTTAATCTACCCAATTTTTCTCTTTGAACTCCTGTATAGGTTTTTATGATACTAGTAACATAATTTTTTGCCAGACAAAGGTTGCCATGTTATCTTGTATACCATATCCATGAGCTACCTATTATGTTTCCCATATCAGTCCTAGAAGATGATCAGACAACCATTTGAAAAATTATATTAGTCTCCTAGTTGCTATTTCTACTAAGTGCCAAATTTAACTGATTTTTCTCCCTACTGACTTGGCTGATTTTTTTTTTTTTTTATTATATCAGTTGAAATGACGGATTGCTTTGGCATCATTTAGACATTTTGAGACTGTTTCACAGCCCTCTAGAGATATAGCTTGGAAGTTTGTTAAGAAAATTGTTAGTTGTGTCAGAAGGACCTGTGTCTGCTACATACTGCCTGTATAATCTTAAGTGTTGTCAGTTGGGCCTGAGTCAAGTCAGTCCCGTGGTAGTTTTGATCAGATATTAAAATGAAATGAAAAGCTCATGAGTTATCCGACAATTAGCAAAAAGATGCTTAAAAAAGATATCTCTTAAGGATACAGTCCTCAGCTTAAGTAGATTCAATCCCTGTTACCTCCGTTAGGAAACAGGTCTGGTCAGTGGGACAAGGTACGATGACTTGTCTAGCCTTGAGATATCAGCTAAACATGAAGGACCAACTCCTGAAATACCCAACAGCCAGGAAGCTGTCCTTTCTGTGACTGACCCAGCCTAATCTACATGGGTTTGGGAGGAGGGAGGAGCCCTGTTAAATAGTGACTCTAACACACTTCACAACCTCAGTGGCAAAATCCTAAAAGATCTTCTGATATGTAAATGACTATAGGGCTGCTTTTAGATGCCCTTAATCTCTACAATGCAGGGTACCTAGGATAGGAAAAATAAGAAACAAAAAAGTCTAATGAATAATGATGGCAAAAACAAATCAAGTAAACAAATGAACCAAAAAGTTAATGGCTCCTTGAAGGAATGACCAAATGTGTTAGAGAATAAAGACCAGAAATCAGAATCTTTGCCTCCCTCCTTTTGAAGGATTGAATCCTTTATCTCAGCAATCTGTAATTGTTCTGTATGTTCTTTCAGGAGGGGAGTGATGCCCAGTCTTTTCAGTGTAAAGTGAGTATCTTCATGCAAGATGATGACAATAAACAGTGTAGAGTGGGTGTCCTCATGCAAGATGATGATAATAAACAGCCTTAGAAATAGCAGGGCCTTAGGACAAATGATGATACCTCTGATATATTAACCAATTCTTCCTTGCAGGTCAGGGTAATCCATAGTAAAGGAGGTCAGAGGACAATTTCATGCCACCAAGTACCAAGATTCACTTTGATGCTGAGACTTTCCCTGTACTGCCACTGTTTCCTGGCCCACACCAAAAACTATTCCCTTCTAGAGAATTGCATCAGAAGGATGATACCAAAGCTTTCCCTCTTTGAAGGCATCTGCTGAAGGGCTTCTCACTTCATCCACAGGGACTGGATAAGGACTTTCCTTCAACTGCATTCAGTATCTCAAGATTGCCACAAAGTTTGTTAAGGGAACCCCTGTCTTTCAGGAAAAATTCATAATCAGCATAATTATGTGTAAATCATTCAATTTTCTCCACATTATTAGAAAGGAAGGCACCTCCTAATACTTTTACCCCATGATTCCTCAAGTTCTTTATGGCAAGGCATTGTCAAAACCATTCTGAAGAAAAAAGAACTAGCAGTTGATAGAAACCTACCATTTCTTCAGGTAGTATGGAACCCTGGAAGGAGCTTTGAAGCTCAGGTGAATCCACACAGGAAATGGAACAAGGAAACACCTGAGAAAGTAAACCAGAACAATGTCTAAAAGAATTCCACCTTTACCAATTAAGTCTTTTTGATGGCCAGGGAAGCAGAAAATCTAACCAAAATAATCAAGAGGCATGATGATGAAGTTATTGGATCAAAAATCTATTCCAACTGCCTAAGAATGGTACTGTAGGCAAAAATCTCAGCAGATATGATGGTGGTAAGCCAAATGTCAGACTTCCTTTATGGCGATGTGGGTTCCTTAAAAAACTCTCCAGTGATTTCTACATGGTATGAAAACAATTAGCCATTTCAGTGTAGTGGGGAAAAAAAAAACCACAACTAGCCATGGCAGTGGGAATAAAAATCCATTAAACTTGGCAATGAGAGAGTAGTGGTACAAGAGATACCATAAGGGAAAAGGATATGTTCTATGAGAACTTTGATGGTGACTATTAAGTGATATAGCAATTCTGTATTCTGAATAATGAGCAGTTGTAGTAAGCTATTGCCCTAAGATGGGAGAAGGGGACCAATATAATTAATTTGCCAGTCAGAGATAGGTCTGGGTCATCATGTAATACTGGTATCTCAGAAATGGTTATTCCAATTGGCATGAGGAGTAT
Source organism: Pseudochirops corinnae (assembly GCA_028646515.1). Classification (NCBI taxonomy): domain Eukaryota; kingdom Metazoa; phylum Chordata; class Mammalia; order Diprotodontia; family Pseudocheiridae; genus Pseudochirops; species Pseudochirops corinnae. The sequence goes on from JAQQSV010002531.1 coordinate 18,488, forward strand.
AATTGGGCAGAAGTAACTGTCTCATCCTTAGGGAAAAGGTTCTGTTTCTACTACAACATGACATCATGGCTTCCATGTCCAGATTGGTAGTGGAATTCCCCTTTCCCAACTTCTGCTATTTTTATAAAGGCATTAACCTGGTTGTTCAGTTCATTGGAGTATGTGTAATATATCTGATGGGTGCTGCTATGCCTCACAAGCATGTACATGAAGTGAGGCATCAGAAAAATTTCTCCATTGTCCCAACCCCAAAGGGAAGAGCCTTTGATTGTTTAGTCCTGTACTCTTTAGGCTCCAGAGCACTTAGGCCCTTGGATACCACCCAAGAATCAGTATATAGGTCTTTCATTACTCAACTCATAATAGGCAATTCTAGGTGAAGGGGAATAGTATGACCTAATGTCACCTGTTCAGTAGCAGCTGGGGCTCACCTTATATGTAACTGCTTTTCAAAAGTTGTTTGTAAGTTAGCAACCCCTTCAGGAAGTTTGCAACTCCAGAAGGCTAGTGGTCTATTGGTATGCTACTTCTACCTGTGTATCAAAGAATCCATTCAACCTGTATTTTTATGGGCAGTGAATTTTTTAAAAACATGGGCCCCATGGGGTCATAAGGGCCCTGAGCAAAAGTCTATTGAATGCCCCGCATTGGTCTTTCCAGGGTTGTATCTTTTGATCCTTATTCAAAAGAGACAGACTTTCAGGCACTTCAGTATATGGAGACTATCCGGATACTGAAGTAGGAACTATAGGTTCATTGGAAACTAAAGAGTTTGGTAAGCTTTGGGGCTTGCTTTTTGGATTGTTGAGAGGCAAGCATCACTAGTTTATTTCAGATTGTGCCAGAATCATCGGGTAATTCCCATCTGCTCTTCCTTAGAATTTGACTGAGCATACTAGACCTTAGATTTTCTTAGGATTGATTTCCCACCTCTTATCCCTTATATAGGACATCCTATCCAATGCTTATTGAATGCATGAAGCAATATGTTGCTTTTAGGCAACATAAATATGTTCAGATACATAATTGTTATTATAAGTGATTAAAATGGAAGGGGTAGGTGAGGAATCATGTTATCAGAAGGCAGCATATGTTTTTCAGAAACCTTCTCAGACAATGTTTAATAGAAATGACCTAAGAATTAGGAGAGGAATGATATTTAGTGGAAAATAGGAGGGATTGACTAGTATAGCTTGGGCAGAAGCTCAGTTGAAAGTGTGATGACCAATATGATCTTTAGTATACATTTAACATAAAACTTAGTATCATTGACTTTACCTTTTTCATTTTGAAATGATTTTTAATTTTTTCTTTAACTTGAATTCTAAACACTCAGGTTCCATTTTCCTCTGCTTCAAACTCTTCCCTGGGATTTATACCCAGAACTTCAAGTCCCCTGCAAAAAAAATAAATATGCTTTTAAGAAAAATTGAATTTAACAACCTTAACATCTCATTCTGCCTCTCTATTCACATTTGAGGGCTTGAGATAAAGCTTGAAACATACTTTGCTCAGTTGTTTTTCAGTTGACTCTGACTTCCTGATCCCATTTGGGGTTTTCTTCACAAATATGTGAAAATAGTTTGCTGTTTCCTTCTCCAGCTCATTTTACAGATGAGGAACTGAGGCAAACAAGGTTAAGTGACTTGCCCAGGGTCACAGAGCTAGTAAGTGTTTGGGGCCAGATTTAAACTCAGGAAGATTAATTTCCTGACTCCAGTCTGGGAACTCTATCCACTACATCACCCAGCATCCCTGGAGTCAGGAAGACTTGAGTTCAAAACTGGTATCAGACACATAATTACCATGTAACCCTGACAAATAACACCCTGTGTTTGCTTTAATCCACTGAACAAGGAAATGGCAAACCACTCCAGTGCCTTTGCCAAGAAAATCCTACTGATAGCATTGGTGTGCTGTGGTCCATGGGGGCATGAAGAGTTGGACAGGACTGAAGGATAAATATCCTGTTATGCAGAATGATGACAAAGGACACAACTATTGGTGGACATGAGTTCTATGGAAATTCTCTTTTGGCAGTTTTATTCAGGGAATAGTGGTAGTAAAATAGGGAGAAAAGAGAATCAAAAATTGGGCTTCTCCAAGGACATCTTTAACCCATTAGGGCAAGAAATAAGTTTCTGAGAGGGAAACAAGCTCAACAGTGGAGTAAATCTGCTCTTGGCACTTGCACCTTCCTACATCTCTATACACATGGAAAGGTTTCACCTGAGTCTTTTGAGACCCGTGAAAGTAAGACAGTTAACCAGAGGACATAATAGGTTTGAAACAAACAAACCAACAAACACTTGTTTAAGTGTCCTGAGTTTATCTCAGATCACTCAGTCTCCCATCCAGACCTCTAACTGGGAGCTGATTGGTTAAGTACAGTACATCTCAGAGAAGAAAAACTGGAGATTGCAGAAAGGGCTTGTCTCTTAATCTCTTGCCTGAGTTCTCATATGAGATTTCCAAGTATTCGTAAAATATAGCTTGATTCTCTGGAGAGAATTTTTTTTTTAATGTCTCCACACAAAATAGTGGATTCAAACAATAATATTTATCTAAACAGTGCTCTTGTGCCTATCTTTCTAAGTATGTCCCTTTGCTCCATTTGAGGAATGAGAAAGAAGGAGGGGGGAAAAGATTGTCCTGGTTGGGAAAATACTCTTAAAGATTGCTGTCTCCAACTGTGCTCTTTTGCGCTGTCTGTTATGGTCCATTAGATAAACATGGTGTGCCACAGTCAGGCAGTTGTTGATATATATGGCAACACTGATAACACACTCTAAGTTTAGGAGGAAGTTGGTGCGTCATTCCTTGGGGGCACATGTTCTGTGAAAGTGATTGTTTCTTTCCTCTAAAAAGTTAGTAATGCCACAGAACCTAAGTCCTTCCAGAGTTTACAGGATTTCTTTTTTGCTTCTTGTCTGGATCATTGCTGTTGTTCTTTGGGGGGTTCTAAATCCACATCGCTCTTTTGCATTACTCCCTGTGGCTAACTGAGGAGAAATTCAAACCCAAAGTTTTCCCAGCTTGCCCTTAAGGGTGTAATTAGTGTAATGAGGAGGAAGGAGGAGTGTCTCATCTCTGGTAATAACTAGCATGGCCTGTCAGAGTTTTCAAGTGTAACCTGGAAGTGTATATGTTTCTTCTTTTTTATTTTTTAAACCTTTAAACCCACAACTTTTCTTCTTCACAGGAGAGATTTGAGTATATTTTCATCAAATGAAAGAAATTGCACAGAGAAGTGTGTATAGGCTGCCACTGTGGAATGCCTGTGAGGATCTAGCTGAATTCTAAATGTCTGAGTGATGGGTTTTCTAGCACTTCTCTTGGGAAATGATTCTATCTTCTAACAGTTCTCATTGTGAGGAAGTTTTTCCTGATAAGCTTAAGGTTTCTCTCCTCAATTGATCCCATTAAGCCTAATTATCCCCACCCCACCCCCAAACTCCCAAGCTAAACAATCCCTCTTTCTATTTCTTGTTTACACTGGTCTAGCAGTTGTAAGCAGCTATCATGTCCTCAGTTGTTATGCAGCCAGGATATATTTAGCTCCTTTAACCTCTCCTTATAAATTGCTCTTTCAGTTTCTCTAATTAATATGTGGATGAAGTAAGTGGGAATGATGTGTACCTCTGGTCTTAGATAAATCTTCCACAGAGAATTTATGGAAAGACAAGGGTAAGAACTACACCACATTAAGATGTGTGGATGGGTTATGATCCTAACTGAGGTTCAAGTACTCACATGGATCTGTTGAAATGGCAAAATAAATATGTCTATGACATATAGACAAATACATCTCATGTGACTTTTAATTTCTCACACAGAGTTGGCATTAGAACCAGGAAGACCTGCATTCAACTACTTCGAGAGACAATTATTAGTTGTATGATTTTAAGCAAGTCACTTAACTTCCTTCCTTCTCATTTCCTCATATGTAAAAATATGAATGATAATAGTATTTACCTCACAGAGTTGTAATGAAGGTCAAATGAGATCATATATGTAAAGAGATTTGTAAACTATAAAGTATTACTATTCTTATTCTTATTCATTATTATTTTCCCCTATTTCTTTGTCTGAATATGGTTTCTAAACATGATTTCCAAAATATAAACTTGACAACATATTTATTTACATCTCTGGGGAAAAATGATTTTAAAATTTTCCTCCTTATTAGAGGTCTTTGTACAAAAACTGAATGCCAACTGACTAGATAGAAGAAATTACTTTTTAGGTATAGTTTGGTGGAATTATTGTTACTGTTCCGTTGTTTTGATAGTATGTGATTCTTTGTGACTCCCTTTGAGGTTTTCTTGGCAAAGACACTGAAATGGTTTGCTATTTCCTTTTCCAGCTCATTTTACAGATGAGGAAACTGAGACAAACCAGGTTAAGTTAGTTGCCTGGAGTCATGTAGCTACTAATTTTTTAATCATATTTGAACTTAGGTCTTGCACACTCTAGGCCTCGTGCTCTATCCACTGAGCCATCTAGTATTGAGATACACTAAAATGCAGAATCTCAAAACTTCCATAATTTGTGGGTGTATGAAAGACCCAAAGCATAATTCAGTTCAGTTCTATAAACATTAAGCACCTACTTAATAGGAAGGCCAGGTACTCTGCAGGGCTCTAGAAATACAAAGACAACAATGAAACAATCCCTACCTTCAGGAAATATCTTGTCTAGGAATCTGCTCACCTGAACCACAGAGTATTATTATTTATTTTTTTCTAAAAGATAGTCTTCCTTTAAGGTCAAAGGAGAGAACTACTTGTGTTCCCTTTGCTTTAAGAAAAAGAGCCCTTGGCTATTTGTCCCATTCACTGGTTGGTGAGTTGAATCACTGGTAACCAAATGCCAGTTTGGGCAGCAGCTAGGCAGGGGAGTTCTCTCAGACTCTTTGAGAGATGTTTATTTCTGAAATTATATGCACTACTGAGCCAAAGTGGCTGGAAGAGAAAATATGTGGCTCTGGCTATGACTACATTGGAGGAGGTTATATGGTCTTACTGGGTAGGGGGTACTTGTTTATTGAAAAATAAACATTTTTGATTCTCAACTCTAGAAAAAAAAATACGCACAATCCCATGGTGTTATATAGTCCTATGACAAACCTCTTCTAATTAAACAGGAAACTTGTCAATAAAATCTAATTATTCTTTGATGACTTCCTTCTAACTGCCCAGAGTGCTATCTTCCTTTTCTTCCCTTGCCTTCCCCTGACCCAATCTTTTTTTTCCTCCTGGCCCTGTTTCTCCTAAGTAACAAAATAAGAGAGAAGTCATTCTTATATTACCTCTCTCATCAATGTCTTTCCTCCCCTTTCTTATCCTCTGTGTTTCTCTGTTCTTCCTTGATTAGATGTATTTATGACTTAGACCCACTACTATTAACATTCAGTTGTGCAGTTTGCTACAGATTATAGTTTTCTTTCCATAGCCAGGACTGTGAACTAGATTGGAAAATGAATCTGGACTAACAATGCAGTGTTTACTGATAGATATGATTTATTAACAGTTTTAAAATTTATATTCGTTAATGTTTACTTGGTTGTTGTTGAATAGTTTTCTGTTGTGTCTGACTCTTCATAACCCCCATTTGGGGTTTTCTTGGCAAAGATATTGAAGTGTCTTGCCATTTCCTTCTCCAGCTCATCTTACAAATGGGGAATTGGAGGCAAACAGGGTTGAGTTACTAGTCCAGGGTCATTAAGCTAGTAAGTTTGTGAAGCTGGATTTGAACTCAAGAAAATGAATCATCTGTCTGACGTCAAGGCCAGTACTCTATCCATTGAGCTATCTTACTGCCCCAATGTTTTTTTTAACCAAAACATAAATCTATGTCCTTTTTAAAAAAATCTCATCATAATAAATTGCTAATAAAATTTAACTCAGTGGACTTAAAGGAGTTTGAGCTGATATTTTTCTTTGTAAAATATATTTCAAAGATTATGGCTAAAACCAATTTACAGAATTCTCTAATGAGATTTGTTTAGAAACAGAAACAAAATGAGATTTTCTTCCCTTCTGAGAATTTGAGAAGCCCTATGATACAGTGAAAAGAGCAGAGGTCTGGGAGACTGGCTATATTCCAATCCTAGCTCTTCTGCTAAATAGATGTGTGATTGAGAAAGTTAGTTAACTTTTCTGGGCCTCACTTTGTTCATCTCTAAATGAAAGATTTTGGCTAGATGATTTCTAGTTTTAGATGTGAATGATTTCTTTCTATAGACATATGTATGTTTGTGGTAGTGTGTATGTAGCCTCTCCTAAATGTTTCACAAAGTATTTATAGAATGCATATTAGAGGACTTCCTTTAGTTATTTTTTTTAAGTTTTGTTGATATATTGTGTTTTTGTATGACAAATATTTACAAATTACTCTCATTCAGTGAGAGGTCTCTGTAACAAAGTAGAACAATTAAGTCAAACTAATAGTGACCTCATTTGAAAATGCTTATAAAATTTCCCATCTGTAGCACTCCTACCTCAATATTTAAAAATTACAGAAAGAATATTTTTCTACTTTCCATCCCTACCCCACTAAATAAGACGAGAAGGGGGAAAATAACTTCTTGTGTTAAGTATACATGGTCAAGTAGAACAAATTTTCTCGGTGACTAAGTAATAAAAAAAATGTGTATGTCTCATTCTATATTTTAAATTTATCACCTATCTATAGTAGAGTACATGTGTCATCATTGATCCTCTGGAGTTAGGGATAGTTACTTTACTGTATTAATTAGGGTTCTTACAACTTTCAAAGTTCAATTTTACAGTGTTGTTATTGTATAAATTTCCCTCCTCGTTCTGTTGATTTTATTCTTCATTATAGGAGGACTTTATATTTAAGGGCCTTATAAAGGTCCTTAAAATTGTCATTTTAACAATATTGATATTATAGTGTGAATTTTTCTTCTAGTTCTACGCACCTTACTTTTTCTCAGTTCATGTAAGTCTTTCCATGATTCTTTGAAATCATCTATTCATTTCTTACAGTACTACAGTCCTGTACCACATTCTTATGCCACAATTTATTCAGGCATTCCTGAAGATTAGGCATCTTCATACTTTCTGTGTTTTGCTACCATGAGAAGACCTACAATGAATATTTTTGTGCCTTTTGTATATTTAGTTATTTCAGCATTTCATTGATGCCAATACAACATGGTCTCCTGTCTGTTTTCCTTCACTTTTAATACATAATGGAATTCATTTTCTTTTTTTTTTTTAATTTTTATTTTAGTTTGCATCATTCATTTCCACAAGATTTTGAGTTACATATTTTCTCCCCTTCTTTCCCCTACCCACCACCCCAAAACAGCCATCCCA
>JAQQSV010002532.1:0-25828 GCA_028646515.1 Pseudochirops corinnae
AAAATTTTGTGGAAATGAATGATGCAAACTATAATAAAATTTAAAAAAAATTTATGCAAAAAAAAAAAAAAAAGAAAATCAAAAGTGACTGGTCCAGTAGATCTGGCTTTGCCGATGTCTGACAGAAACTACATGAACAATGGACCAGGGTCTGGCAGAGATATTCTAGCAGGAAAACAGCATATGGCATATACAACATGTCTGGTAGATCTAATGGTAGTAATGTGATGTTTTCATGAAAATTCTAATCTGGATGATAGTGAACCTTCATCCCTTTGGGTTTTTCAGTATGAATGTAAATATTGTAAAATTACATTGTATTTCATTAAATATTTTCCTTATTACACTTTAAAAATTAACATTCATCTTTAAAAATTTTGGAGTTCTAAATTATCTCTAGTCCTTCCCCCACTGTAAAGGTAGGGGAATTTGAGCATCTTCTCTGCCCCTTAATGGGCTTCACTTGGAGCCCAACAGGAGAAGCTTGCTTAGTGGAGGCTTGTTTTTCAGGAAGACCCACACTTTTTGTTACTTTGTAATTAGGCAGTGGGTCACAAGGGTTGTGATGTCCTCTGACACTGAAGAAAGATACATAAACTCTGAGGTGAGGGTTTGCTTTGGGGCTCACTTGTGGGAAGAGTTGTGCGATTTGGCTATTTGAGACTCTGGGCAGTCATTGAGCCCCCCAGCTTTGGAAACTCAGATGTTGGTGCTTCTCTTTATGGTAACTTTGTATGTAACATAGTATGTAACTATGTATTGCTCTAGCTGGTCAGACAGCTAGAAGCCATGTCTGTTGGTCTGTTGAATTGTGTTATTTTCTCTATCTGTATTTTTTGTCTGCTTATAATTTCTGTTTGTGTTTTCTGAAGTTCAGAGTGCTTACTTTTTCCCCTGAACTAAGTGAATTATATATATATATATATACCCTTTTGAGTTGCTTTCCTTTAGAAAAACAGATCAAAGAACCTGTGCTGGCAGCCGCCCTGGGTATGCTATGGTGTTTGCTGTTATACCCACTCAATAAGAAGGCAAGTAATATGATATCAATTATATATGTTAGGTCATACAAAACATATGTCCATGTAATCCATGTTGCAAACATTCACATATGCAAGAAAAATAAAGTGAGAAAAATATGCTTCAATTTGACCTCAGAGTTCATCAGTTCTGTCTCTGGAGGTAGATAGAATTTTTCATCATGGATCTTTTGGAATTGTCTTGGATGGATCTTCATCAGAATTCTTCATCAGGATAGTTAAATCTTTCATGGTTAATCATTATTACAATATTGCTGTTACTTTGTATAATATTTCGTGGTTCTTCTGCCTTCAATTTGCATAAGTTCATATGTGCCTTTCCAGATTGTTCTGAAACCATCTTGATCATTATTTCTTATAGCACAACACTATTCCATCACAATTATATACCATGATTTATCCAACCATTCTCCAATAAATAAGTATCCTCTCAATTTCCAATTCTTTGTCACTATAGAAAGAGCTAGATAACTATTTTTGTACTAATAGATCCCTTTCCCTTTTCTTTGGTTTCTTTGAGATGCAGAACTAGTAGAGGTATGGCTGGATCAAAGTGTATGTAAAGTTTTATATCTGTTTGGGCATAGTTCTAAATTGTTCTCCAGAATGGGTGGACCAGTTCACGACTCCACAAATAGGGCATTAGTGTCCCTATTTTTCCTTTTCTCCTTTAGTATTTATCCTCCTTTTTCTGTTCTATCATGTTATAATGTGATGAATATGAGATGGTACCTCAGAATTCTTTTATTTGTATTTCTCTAATCAAAAGGGACTCGGACCATTTTTTTTTCATTTGATTATTGATGGCTTTGATTTCTTCTTCTGAAAACTGCCTATACATATCCTTTGAACACTTATCAATTGGGAAATGGCTCTTATTTTTTTCCCATAAATTTGGCTTAGTTCCCTATATATTTTAATAATGAGCTTTTTATAGAGAAATTTAATGTATTTTTCCCAGTCTCCTGCTTTCCTTCTCATTTTGACTTCATTATTTTGTTTTTGCAAAACCTTTTTCAATTTCATGTAAATAAAATTATTGATTGTACCTTACCTTTACATGACTCTATAATTTGTTCAGTTGCAAACTTTCCCTTATTTATAGATATGAAAGGCAATATTTCCCATGGTTCCCTAATTTACTTATATCACCCTTTATGTCTAAAGTATTTATCTATTTTGACCTTATTTTTGTATATAGCATAAGATGTTTGTATATGTATAGTTCTTCCAAAGTGCTTTCCATTTTTCACAGCAATTTTTGTCAAATACTGAGTTCTTATCCCAAAATCTTAGATCATGTTATCATATAACTCAGACATTTACTAGCTTTGTGATCCTGGGCAAGTCACTTATTCCTTTTTACATCAGTTTCCTTATCTATAAAATGATTTGGAGAAGGAAATAGCAAAACCACTCCATTATCTTTTCCCAACATAACCTTGAATAGGGTCACAAAAAATTAGACACAACTGAAAATGATCAAACAACAAAAACAACAATTACTGTTGTCATTTACTACTGTGTATTGTAACCTGATCTATTTCACTGATCAACCAATCCATTTCTTAGTCAGTACCAGTTTTGCTGATTACTGCTTTGTAATATATGTTGAAATCTGATACTGCTAGGCTGCTTTTCTTTATATTCTTTCATTGATTATGTTAATATTTTTGTCCTTTTGTTCTTCTTGATTAATTTTACTAATTTTTTCTAGCTTGATAAAATAATTCTTTGGTAGCTTAATTATTATGGCATTGAAAGAGGTAGAACTGTCATTTTGGTTATATTGGCTTGTCTTACACATGAGCAATTGCTATTTCTCCAGCTATTTAGATCAGTCCTTATTTGTGCCAAAAGTATTCTGTAGTTGTGTTCATATAGTCCCTGGGTTTGTCTTGGCAGATAGACTCCCAAATATTTTGTATCTGTACTTATTTTAAATGGCATCTTACTGTTGGGTTTTGTTGGTAGTATATAGAAATACAAATGATTTGTGTAGGTTTACTTTATATCCTGCAACTTTGCTAAAGTTGTCAATGATTTCAACTGATTTTAATGGATTTTTGGATTTTCCATGTATGCCACAAAATTATCTGCAAAAAGAGATAGTTTTGTTTCACCACCACCTATTTGTATTCCTTTGATTTCTTTTTTCTTCTTTTACTTCTATAGATAGCATTTCTGACATCCTTGCTTCATCTCTGATCATATTGGGAAGGCTTCTAGGTTACCCTTATTGCAGAAAATGCTTGCTTATGGTTTTAGGCTCCATTGATTCCTATACCTTCCAATGTTTTTTTATAGGGGTGTATGTAGTGTTTTGTCCAAAATATTTTCCATGTCTGTTGAGATACTCATATTTTTTTTTCTAATTGATATAGTAAATTATGCTGATAGTTTTCCTAATATTGAACCTGCTTTGTATTCCTAGAAAAAAATCCCACCTAGTCATTGTCTATGATCTTTATGATATATTACTATAACCCCATTGCTAGTATTTTATTTAAAAATTTTGCATCAATATGCATTAGGGAAATTGACCTTTGTTTTTGGTTTCCCTAGTTTAAGCATCTAAATTATATTTGTTGTCATAAAAGTGATTTGGTAGAATTCCTTTATCAATTTTTCAAATAGTTTATATAGCATTTGGATTAATTGCTCCTTAAATGTTTGGTTGAATTTGCTCATAAATCCATCTGGTCCTGGGGTTTTTTTCTTAGAGAGCTCATTTATGGTATTTTTCAATTTCTTTTTCTGAGGGTTATTTAAGTATTCTATTTCCTCTTCTATTAATCTGGGCAGTTTATATTTTTATAAATATTCATCCATGTCACTTAAATTGTTGGTTTTACTAGCATATAATTGGGCAAAATAACTCCTAATAACACATCAATTTTATCTTCGTTGATGGTCCATTCACCTTTTTCATTTTTGAGAATGTCACCATTTTGAGTGATTATTCATCTCATTTAGGAAGATTTATAATATTCCAAGACTTCATGAACATCACAGTGCATTCTACAAACTGCTGGAGGGACTCATCAACTATCCTAGAGTGAACTTCTTTTCCACTGGGACCCTGTGCAGGAAATCCTCCTTGAGAGTAGTATGCTCTTTGGGAATTACATATCTATTATTTAATAAACAGAAAAATGGTTGAATAAATTAATCTGCTTTTTGTGGAAACTTGTATGATTTTTATGTATAAATCATAATGTATACCTTTAAGGAAAGTCTTAAAGGTTGTGTCTTCTTTAATCAATTTTTGTAATCACAAAAAATAACTTTGACCCTCAGGACATGGTCTACTATAAAATATTATTTGGAAAAAACCTTCCTATTCCCTTTTCTTGTCTTTAGTAAGGATGCCTTTGATTTAATTTAAATTACTCTCATCAATATTTTGCAGAAATGGGAAAGTAGGCGTGTATTTGAACTGACTTTTTTTTTCATAACTTCAGTGCTATGCCATTTGGTGCGTGTGTATTCATATACTCACACACACATGTGCAGACACAACAGTATGTGTATATGTATGTGTAGATATGTATATACATATGTGTACGTGTGTATATGTATGTGTATGTATATACATGGATTATGTGCATATATCTGTACACACAAATGTGGGTGTGGGTGCGTGTGGGTGCGTGGGTGTGCGTGGGTGTAAGAGAGAGAGAGAGAGAGAGAGAGAGAGCGCGCCCTGGGCAAATCACTTCACCCCGTTTGTCTTAATCCAGTGGAGAACGAAATGGCCAAGAAAGCCCCATATAAAGTACGGTCCACAGGGTCATGAGGCATTAGATATAACTGAACAACTGAGCAACATCAAAGCATAATGAAAGTTTCTCTCTCTAGTTAACTCAGGTGAATCTTTGTATTTTAATTATATTTCGGATAAACCTTTTGTTGCATGGTGACACTATATTGTATTTACACTGTATATTGTTGTTCTCTTATACATTCTCATACACACAAACATACATTTCTTATACATTCATTTATGTTCATCCATTTTATGAGTTCAGCCCATTTACATTTAAGGTTTTGTTTTTTAACCTGATAACCTCTTTATTATTCCCTTCATATATTTTCCTCCTCTTCCCACTCACTCCCACTTCTCTTTGCCAAAGAAATACAAGGAATATGATCTACACTAGGAAATGGACTGAGCCAACTGGAGTAGCTGCGTTGGATTCTCTGCAGATTCAGAAAAACTGAACTGCAGGATCCTTTTTGGTCTGTAATTCCCGCCCTAGTGATTGAACTACAGGATTTAGTCTTGGCTAGTCCTGAGTTCCTGCTCCGCTCTAGGGATCAGAACCACACAGTTGCTGGCTTCTCAACTTGTTCCTTGCTCAAAATACAGCTAGGGCTTGTGACTGCAACCCCTTCTCTAGATCTTTATGGAGATGTAGTAGAGGAGTGCCACTGTACTTTTCTTGCTACTCAGTCATCTCGATTCCCATATTTTTTTTAATGATAACAGTCATCAGATAAAGAACTCTTGGTAGCTTCCTTTAAGCATTCTATTTCCCTTTATAGTGAGTTTCTTTCTTAGACATTACACTCCTTTGCTACCAGCAAGTCTCCAAAGTCAAACTTCTCTGGATTCACTCCTATGCTGGCATTATTCCCAACTATCCTCAATCCTCCTGAAAGTTTTTGTACAGGTTGCGAGAATCATGAAGATGGTCAGGTACTGAGCCTCAGCTAACCATCTATAGTGCTCTACTAACACTTTGAAAAGGAATCTCAATCAATTCCTAAACCCGCATGTGATGGTTCTGGACAGCACAGGGTAATTGGTATCCATCAGTTCACAACATATGCCTTGGAAATTCTAAACATACTGGAGATAACTCAGAAAAGGATTTCCTCATTTATGCAATATGTCTAGCCCATGCAACTACAGGTGTCATCAATATTTTCTCTAAAATAATAGGAATAGAAGTACCACTGTCCAATAGAGAAGGCTACACACATATTTTGATCTTTTTTGCATTTATTTCACTGTTTTCTGTTAACAAGCATTTATTTTCTCTTCCTCCTACCTCCCAGTAGATTCAAAAGAAAGAAAAACAAAACCCTCATAACAAATACACATAGCCAGGCAAAACAAATTCTCACACTGGCCATATCCGAAAATGTGTATTTCATTCTTCAGTTTTTGTCCGGTTTTTCTCTGCCTAAAACAGTGGCTGGAGAAGAAACTCACAAAAAGAAACACCTCTCCACTAACTTTCCAGAGGACAGTTTCAGAGTGAGAAGACAACTGACTCATGGTGCTGAAGTCTGGAGAATCCAGAAGGGTAAGGCATAGAATCCTTTCTTTCTTAGGAGTCTGGAATAGTCCCCATTCCCTAGCTCCATTTGCATTTCCCAATGCTGGCCAGGTGGCTTGAAGATTTTATAAAAACCTTCCTATATCCAGGGGGGATGCTGACAAATATTTAACAACCAGCTTTCTGGGGGGAAAATGTGTACACATCATACATTAAAGTCTGATCCCAATTATTAACATTTTCTCTATCCCTTCCTTGAGTCTAGACAATTTACAAAACAATAAACCAAGTCCTAGTTTGCAGTGTTTGTTGATTTCTGAAGTATAAATTCTTACCCTTAAACTTCAGGAATTGTCTTGAGGACCAGTATAAGCTGGCTTCAGCACATCCTTGGCTCTGTCCTCCCATCAAGAATTCCCAGATGAATGTGCCCATTTCATACACAGTGATAGCAAAATACCACTTGGCTCATTGGAGATACTCATTGGAGATATTTGCTTCTGATGCAGAAAACCTTGGCTTCTAGTTCCAAAATTTCTCGTCCCTCTGGAAGGAGTAGATCTGATCAACAGCCCAGTTTCCATCATGTTTGGCTCAAGTCCTTTAATGAAGTCTGTCTGATCCTGGTGAGTCTTTGCTTTGATAAGTAAGACTCACACATGATTGTGTCCCTTCAGACCACACAGTGCCTCATTTCATTATTTCTTCCTACCCTCTGTCCATATGCTCTGCCTGTACCACTGTGATCTATCAGAAAAGTTCTAGGCAGCTTGTGGAGCTATATTCCTGGTCTGCTCTTTTAGCAGTAGATGCAAAAATGAAAGTTCATCATCTAGAATCCCTGAGATCTACTCCATCATCCACTTTACCACCACCGTGTTTTTATTTTTTTTTCTTTTGCTTTTAGTCTCTCTAGCCTTGGCTCAAAGATAGTTTCTCTACCCTCTAGGAAGGTAATTAGGAACTTCACAAATTTGTTCATTGCATTCTCAGTGTTACCAAATTGCCTATCCTACACCAGCATACACAAAGTAGCATGATATGAGGGCATTAAATTTTCAATGCGCGTACATCAAATGCAGGTTTTCGAGTAACTACCTAAATTTTCATCTTGATCAGTAGCCTATATGCTAGACGTGGATATCTATAATCCATTGTCCCAGAGGAAATTAATCTACTCATCTCAGGAGCTCCCACCTAGAGTCCAGTCCAAATGTTCATGACTAAGACAAGTTTGAATTAGTTCACTTAGACCACTCTATTAGCTAGCCCCAGATCCCCAATCCATCCAGCCATATGTCTATCTGCTTCCACCCTGATAAAACACTAACAATGCCCTTGAGTCCTTCAGTTTCCTACATGCTTTATAGTCCTTAGAGATTTTTTTTTTCAGTTTCTTCTGGTACCACCTACGTGCAGATGACTGTTCAAAGTGCTAGGCACTCTTTCTCTTCTTATCCTTAATAAGACAGTCTCTGTTCTGAGCAGCTTACATTCTAATAGGGCATAAAATTTGATAAGCAGAAGAAAAGTTGCATCCAGAAGTAGTGCCCACCTGTAAGAAATATACAGTGTGAGGCTCCTGTAAATAAAGGATAAAAAGCAAAGTGAGGGAGCTATCACCTGATGTAGCATTTCAACAAGGGATAGATGCTCTGGCAGCAAGTTTAAGAGGAAGAGGTCCAGTTGTGAGCACCAGTAAAGAATTCAAATGAAATCATATTCAAAGTATGCATGGTATATGTAACTAGGGACTCAAAGGCCATTTGCATATAGCTTTCCTCTTTAGTGGAGACTGATTGCTTAATGCTCTGTGCCTTTTAGAGCTGATGAAAACTTGGGAGAAAAGAGATCCTGGTCTTCTAGCTTTCAGATTCAAGAGAGAAGATACATTCTCTGTAGAGAGAACTTCCTGAAGGGAGAGTCGAAGAAGGAGTTGGCTGTGGCAACACAGAGCCCCCAACACTCTCTTTCCTATATCTTGGCTCACTGTCACTCAAGAGTGTAACTCTTCTAGGTACAAGGATCAGTTTATTTTTGTAGTATTAACTTCTCTCTTTCTAAGCTTTCTTGTTCATGGAAATTTGTTGGCTTAGGAGTACTATCTTAATGCACCCTCACTGAATTCCCAGCTTCTTCCTGGAGTCGCTCTCTGCACCACTACCATGAATCTCTCTCAGTCTCTTATCTTTTTTTTCTTTGTCTCTGTCTGTATGTCTCTTTGTTTCTCCCCAAATCTCTATCCCCACTAGCATTAATTACATAACCGTGATTAATGGCCTTCTGGTATTTTTATCTTAATTTAAAGAGCAATAAAATGACAGTGAAAGAATACTGAAGGAGGGGGAAGAAAACAACTCATTTGGATTAGAAATAGTGCTAACTGAAGAGCAGAAATCAGCTTCTTCTAGGTTTAACTACTTCTTCCTTCACAGGAAAAGGGGAAAGAAAAAACTCAGCCAAACTAGGTAGTAATTAGGTACTTTTTTCTTCCTCTACACAGAAGCTGAGGAATAGGAAGACTACGAGGGCAATTGAATTTTATCAACATTGCTCTTTTTTTTTTTGATAGTCTCCTAGGGCCTGCTTCTATCCCCTCTCTACCTCCAACCCCCCCAGTCCCACCTTATAATGGTAAGCAAAGTAGTACTTTGCTGCTTGTTTCAACTATTCAAGTACCTTTGAGCCTTGCCTTTGATTGTGTCAAATCTTTGTTGGAAACAGTATACATTTGTGTTGCCCTTAATAGGCTCAAGGGAGTTTGGAGACCTTCCCTGCCCTTTATAGGCCTAAAGTCATCACGTGGAGTCCAGGGTAGGAGGAACTTGCTGAAAGAGCCAGACAGGTAGGATGGAACAGGAGGCAGCAGAACAGAGAAAAAGCTTGAGCACAAGCTGGGACCAAGCAGACCTGAGAGGGAGAATGCTTGTGATTTCAGCACCATGTACCACTCTGTCTGATGGTCTATCAGAAAGAAACATCCTGTCTGTTGTTTTTAGACAGAAATTCTGAAAGAGAACTTTGCTGTTACAAAAGCCTTGGGACTTTACTGCTGGCACAGAAACCCTGAAAGAGGACTTTACTGCTGTTTACAGAAGTCCTGAGACTTAACTGTTGATTTGTGCTTGATTTCTCAGACAGAAGCCTTGTCTCTTGAGTTGTGTTACTTTGTTAGAAAGTGAATTGAGATGACAATGCTGGCAATGTGTGTAAATATTATTGTAGCTCCATTAAGTTTAATGTGTATAAATATAGTCATAGTTCTGTTAAGCTTTGTCTTCTTAGAAACAGGAATTTTGAAAAGCTTAGAGTGGAGCAGTAAGCTGAGATATAGGACTGGAGCAGAAAGCTGCCTACTTGTGAATATCAGGCAAGAGTTAGGAGAGACCAGTCAGTAAAAGACAGTCTGTGGGGTTTGGAAATCAGCCTCCAGTCAAGATGAAATAAGACTTGACTTGAGTACTCTATATTGATTGATGCAATTGTGACTCACTGAATGATATGTTTTGTTTAAGACTCTGTGGCTACCTTAGTAATAAATTGTTATGTTACATTGTTGTGAATGTTGCCCTTTAGTTTATTGCTGAATAAATAGAGGGCTCACTATACTATGTTGTTAGATCCTTAAAGTTATTCACAGCAGCAGTCCTCAGGAGAGATGCCGGTGATTGGCTTTACACTACCCCCCCCCCCCACACACACACCCCCAGCAGCAGCAGCAGCAGCAGCAGCTCTAGTAACAGCAGCTGTTACAGGCTGTCAAAAACTCAGGAAGAGAGAACAGGGGAACATGCACCTGGAAACCTGGCATTCTTCTTGACCAGGACCTGCCCACATGGCCCCCAAATGGAGAACAAATTCACAAACTTCCTCCTTACAGATCCTATCTTCCAGAAACCCCTAAAACACGGTCCCAGAAGTTCAAGTTCAAAACACATTACCAACTCTTGAACTCTGAAATAGTATCTGTTTATGCTCCTCCTCTACAAAACAAGGCAAGCACTTCATGGAGGGAGGAAATATGTTCACAAATAAAACAATGTAAAGCACAATTTCTTACATATAAAGGTTACATTCAAAATGCTGTGAGAGATTTAAGGTAGAAGAGATCATTTTCAGGGAGAGGGATTTTAAAGGACTTTACAGAAGAAGTAGTGCCTGTATTTGTCCTTGAAAATGGGGAGGTTGAGGTGACTAGGTGGCGCAGTGAATAGAGCACCAACCCTGGAGTCAGGAGGACCTGAGTTCACACCCAGCCTCAGACACTTAACAAAAAAACTAGCCATGTGACCTTGGACAAGTCATTTAACCCCAATTGCTCTACCTTCCCCCCTCCAAAAAAAAAGGAAGAAAAAAATGGGGAGTCATTTAAACAGATAGATAGAGAGAGAGGCAATGGGGAATAGGAAAGACCACTGTAGGCATGAGGAATTAGGTGAGAAAAGAGACATAGAAAAGACAATATAAAATGCAGAAGTGAGATGATGAATCAGACTGCAATGTAGAGATTGCAAAGAACTGTAGTGTGAGTTAATGTTAGAAAGGTAGGTTGGAATCAGATCATAGAGGGCCCTATGCATTGACAGAGGAGTCAAACAAACAGAAAAAAATATTACATTTCCATGAAAATCTAGATTTAAACTGGAAAGAAGAAAATTAGATCTTTTTTAAAAATTTTCTTTACTGTGCCAAGTCTGAAGTGGGGGAAAAAAGAGGAGACTTGGGCTACTGGGGAGGGGGGGGCAGGGAGAATCATATTGATGATGCTTTCCCCAATTAACGTTAGCTTTGAAAAACTTCAGCTCCCTCTTCTCCAACTGGAAATACTCCAGACTCCCTAATAGTCTACTGGATTTTTATCCCACATAAAAAATGTCATGTTGTCTATTTAGGTCACAAAATGAGCTCTATGACCTGAAAGCTGAAAATGTTAGTAGCTCAGGGTGTTTTGAAAATCTACATTCATGCCACCCAGGTACTCATTGTCAAAGTCTGCCTTCTTTCAATCTCCTGCCTTGGGGGCTGAACTAATTTTCATGGTTAATTTAAAGCCATGATATGAAACTTGCCAAAGTACGGATAATGGTCTTATTTCTTCCAATTGATTATATGATTCTCAGGCAATCACATTGTGTCTGGCTGCCAAAGGGTGTCACTAATGAGAGTCTATTTGGCCAAGATGCATTCTAAGAAAACAGATTCACAAAAATAATTTAGTAGTCTCCTGTTTTCTCATATTGCCCCTTCCATAGCACTCTTAACAAGATACATATAAATTCTTTGGAGTTTCATTTCCTTTGAAATAAAAAAAAGTTTAAAAGGGAGTGAAAGAGGTGATGTGGTTATTATAAACAGTTTTATTAAGATTATAATAAAACTATTATTCATTAGTTTATACAAATTGCCACCAAATGTGGATATAATGACAAGTGTAGACTCCTGGATCAGTTCCAATCTCAAATATTCTGTCCTATTGGCCTCATAACCCATCAATACATCCTCAAAATTCAAATATTCAGCCAGATAGCAATTGAAATAATTGAGCCTATAACTTTTATAATTATATGTATGTATTTATGTCCTAGAAGACTGAGGGGAAGAAAAAGAGGAAGAAAAGTCACAGTTATATGGAAAGCAACATGTATGGAAGAAAAGTCACAATTATCCACAACACAACACGCATACCACATCATCTTATTTAAGTCTATACTTACATATGTACTGTTCCTTTCTGGTATGAGTAATATGGATGGTTCAACTACAGTAAAGACTGGATGAAACATTTCTAGTCATAAGCCCAAAAAACTTAGCATCATATATGAGTGTCCCAACATGGAGCACTAAGGCAGTATTTGATCTAGGTATCTGCAAAGCATGGGTGAACTTGGGTTTTACATTAGGAGAAAAGAGAGGGTGGGATATGGAAATAGAAAATTCCCTTTCCCAGGAGTTGGGAGGCATTTTTATTAATTCAACAGGAACAAATCTACAAGATCTAACTGATTCTCCAAACCTCAGTAATACAGGTATGAACCTGTTTAGATTTGAATGATGTTATTTCTGGTAAAAATCACATAGTATTTTTAATGACATAAAGGGAGAAATCATCTATGGTGTCAGGCTGCTAGGCACAGGTTAGCACCCAACATTAACAGTTTTGGAGGGAGTTTGTCTCTTACCTTGGAATCTAAAGTTCACATGAGATGTGTTATCATTGTCCTGTCACATTTTGATGAACAACAATTCAACTTTTTCATTAAAATTATCACACCTCAGACAATAACATTTTTTTCAAATATTAAATAAAGTTTGACATACCAGGTCGATTGTTTTCATGTTTCTGAGAAGTATTTCAGATTCAAAATATTTTTATTAGAATGTGCATTTGCTTTGGTCAGCACTAAAGTCCACTGCGCAGTGTATGGCGCACCAAACTTGATGTCTCTTTTTATACACGGTATCTCTATTTGAAAGTTGTGTAGGTTTGAGTTTCAGTCAGCTGAGGTCAAAGTCATGAAACCAGAGTCACTGGCCTCAAGGAAGAAAAAAATGCTGTATGGATCTTATGCTAAAAAAAGTCAAACTGTTCAAATATAAAGTGTGTGCAATATGCATCCAATTCACCCAAATATATTTCCACATTTCTATGTTTAATTGTTTTAAATAATTTCTTAAACTGTGTCATAAACTATTTTTCATTTCATTAGCAAAAAATAAACAGGACAGGTAGAAACTAAATGTTTTCAAAGTTAACAAACAATACTGGACTTCAACAAGGCTGTCTTTGTGGAACCAGAGGGAGGCTGAGTTCCGGCTTGCTCATGTGGCAGTCTGGTTTCCATCATCCTGTCTTCTTTCAGTGAGGAAGCTATAAGGGAAACATCGAGTGTCCATGAGGATTTAACATTTGGGTTTTAGGCTTTGCCGTTCTGATAAGGTTTTATACTTGCCAGATTCTTTTTTTTTCTTTTTTCCTTCAATATGCCACAACTTCCTTTTATTGGATTCTGATTTCATTTCTCCCCAGGAGACAGAGAGGCCTAGGAGAAGAACAACATTTATGCAAAAGAATTCTGAAGTGAAGCTTTCAAAGAATGAAATATGTATGCTGGTCAGTGAGAAGGAAACTGTTCCACTTCCCCGGGCACGTGAATAATCCTTGTTTATCTCATAAATAGATAGAAATTTAACTCACTGGAAAAAAAAAGAACATGGAGTTTAGGAGTGGGGAGATCTAACTGTATGTAGGGATAAATTCCCAGGAATAATGCTGCCCTCTTGCTAGAAGAGCTAAATAATTTGTGTTTTTGAACGGTTTTGCTAGCCTAGAATTATCGAAATTAAGTATGGCAATAGCCCAGTCATTCCCAGCGGCTTCTTTTCTCCGCACTGAAATGGCGGGAGACAAACAGAGCTGACCCAGAATTTCCTCTTCCATGAGATCTGCATATATTAGCACTATACTTGTAATTACCCCAGCAGTCACCCCAAATACCGCTTACCCATTGCTGAGAACATGGCAGTGAGGCTCAGCTACACCAGATCCCCTCATTTTCCATATCCATTGAATTAAAGGTCAGGGCCATGATAGGATGAGTGCAGGCAAAATGTAATCAGAGTCATTACCTCTTTCTCGCTCACTAGCCGGTAGCAGAAGGGTATGTATGTCTGCAGCAGGAAAAAAAGTAATAAAGTTAATTTATTTTGCCACGTGTTATTTCCACTGCAATTAAAACCCGGAGAGTCAAAATGGTAAACCAAAGAAACAACACCTGAATTCTAACGGTCTTCCATTCTTTCCTTAACCTCAGGCTATCACCTAGTATCCTTGGAGGGATTTCTGAGGAATAACACTTTGTCCTGCTAAGGGGTGGGGAACCTGCACCCTCAAGTCCACATGTAATCCTCTAGACAGCAGTTCTCGGTTATGTTCAATGTGTAACAATGAAAATACATCCTGCATATCAGATAGA
Source organism: Pseudochirops corinnae (assembly GCA_028646515.1). Lineage (NCBI taxonomy): Eukaryota > Metazoa > Chordata > Mammalia > Diprotodontia > Pseudocheiridae > Pseudochirops > Pseudochirops corinnae. The sequence goes on from JAQQSV010002532.1 coordinate 14,302, forward strand.
TTCGTAACAGTAGCAAAATTACCGTTATGAAGTAGCAAAGAAAATAATTTTATGGTTGGGGGTCACCACAATATGAGTAACTGTATTAAAGGGGCATGGAATTAGGAAGGTTGAGAACCCCTGATCTAGGACCTCAAATGTAGCCCTCTGACTGAATCCAAACTTCTCAGAAGAAATCCCCTTAATAAAAGAATTTGTTCAGTAAAACTTGGACTCGGTTAAAAGGGCACACCCAAGGACCTAGAAAACCACATGTGACCTCCAGGCTGCAGATTCCCCACCCCTCTTAAAACATCTTTCCCCTGATGATCTCCAAGCACTTGAACTAATCACTCTCCCCAAACCTGAGGCAAGGAACAATTATATATTTTATTGATCAATCCATTAATAAGCATAATAAGCAATAAACACACCCACTAAGTGCCAGGCACTAAGGCAGGCACTGGATATATGAAGACAAAAGAGAAAAAGTCCCTGACTTCAAGGAACTTGTATGGAGTGAAGCAACCCCTAATCCCCTCAGACAACAGGCCCATACTTAGCTACATAGAATGCAGATACAAGGGGACATTTAAAGGACAGAGGTCAGGACTGCCTTCTCCAGAGAGAAGTTCTTGAGCTAAATTTTGAAGGAAATCAGGGATTCCAAGAGGTGGAGGAAGACGGGGGCTGAGAGCGTCCATGACAATAAAATCGTTGTTCTTATTCAGTTATGTTCAACTCTTTATGACCCCATTTGGGGTTTTCTTGGCAAAGAAACTGGAGTGATTAGCCATTTCCTTCACCAGCTCATTTTATAGACAAGGCAAGCAGGGTTAAGTGACTTGCCCAGGGTCACACAACTAGTATGCATCACAAGCCAGATTTGGACTCAGGAATAATTCTTCCTGACTCCAGGCCCTGCATTCTATCACTCTGCCACCTAGCTTCCCTTATCTAGTTATTAATATGCATTAAGAGCCAGCTAGATGATATAGTGAATAGATAGCTGAACATCAAGTCAGGAAGACCTGAGTTCAAATTCAACTTTTGACACTAGTTGTGTGACCCTGGACAAGTCACAACCTCGATATTCCTCAGTTACCTCAGCTGTAAAATGGGAATAATAACCATACTTACCCCCCAGAGTTGTTATGAGAATCCCATGAGATATTTGTAAAACACTTAGCACAAAACCTCGCACACAGTAGGTACTACATAATGCTTATTATTATTATTATTATCATTGTCATTGTCATCTCCACCTCTAACTAGATACATCTGATCTTCATGGCTTTGTTATAACATAGTGAAAGATCTGAAGAGGCACAATCTATCTGTAGCTGAGTTTTCCTAGGTGGCATCGTGAATGGATCACTAGAGTCAGGACCTTAGTTTGGATCCTGACTCAGATACTTAAAAGCGGTGTGACCCTGGGCAAGTTACTTAACAACTGCCTGCCTCAGTTTCCCCATTGGTAAAATTAGAATCATAATAGTACTTACTTCTCTGGTGTGTTGTAAGGTGTATATTTGTGTGTATTAGTGTATTAAAGTACAAAATGAACACATTATTTATTTTTATTCATTATTATTGTCATTATTATTTGTAAGCAGCTAAATGGTACAATGTGGAGTGCTAGGTCTAGCGGCAGGAAGACTTGAGTTCAATTCACCTCGGGGACTTACTAGCTGTATGACCCTGGGTAAGCCACTTGATCTCACTTTACCGTGATTTCCCTATCTATGAAATGGAGATAATAATATCTACCTTCCAGCTGCTTTGTGAGGATCAAATGAGATAATATTGTAAAATTCTTTGCAAACCTTCAAGTCATACATAAATGCTGGTTATTATCTGTAGAGCAGCATGAGCACAAAAAAAGAGGTCTCCTCTTTTTTTTTCCTTTTTGAGAGGATGGACAAGGCAGAACATTGGATTTGTCATCAGAAAGACCTGGATTTAAATCCCACCTCAGATACTTCCCACCTGTGTGACTCTGGGTGAGTCACTTAACCTCTCTGGGCCTCAGTTTCCTTTTCTGTAAAAGAGGGAGTTGGACTCCATGACCTTTAAGGTCCCATTCAGCTCCACATCTATGATCACATGATTCTATGATTCCTCTCACAACTTGTTACTGAAGGTTGTAACTGAGATTTGATTCCCATCTTTACCAATATCCCTACACCATTTAGCCAAGCATAGTAGCCAACCCAGAGGAGAGAGACAACAGTAGCAAAGAGAACAGTACAAAAGTTAGTGCTTACACTTTAACTTATTTTCTCAGTCTTGCCATAATATCTTGTCACTGACGCTCTAAGGAGCCACAGCTGTGGTTATTAGTATATATAGCCCTCATATTCAAGAACCTATGTCTGATTTTTTTAGAGTCAAAGCAAACAGAGAGGCCTCTCAGAAATATCCAGAGGTAACGGAAAGATCAAAGTGAACCTGTCATTGAGCTAGTTTGCCTTATCTGGCCACACACCTAAGGTAATAGAATAATACCTCTCTTCTCCTTGCCTCAGCTATAATATTCTTCCATTTAGCAGAAAAGATGTGAGACTCAAATCCAAAGTTTAAAAAAAAGCACACATGATTCTTGAGACTCTCCTCATTCACCATCACTGCGACCCTTTTATGCCCTCCATTTGGCTACCATGCAATTGTCCAATTAAGTTATATTGAATATCTGTTCATAATGTACAAATTCACTCTCCTTTCATTTTGAAATATATTCTTCAATATGTATTCTTGAAATATATCCTTTTGAAGTTGAAGGGAACCTTTATGCAGATAAGAACTTAAAGGGAGAAATGAGAATTGGACCCCTGAATAATTTATCAGAGATTGTATCTAAATGTGTCATCTCATTTTCTAATTTTTATTTCTTCCTGTAACAATAATGCAATATTCGCAACACCCACAGTGGTTATGAGTATGCTGTTATAGTTGTGAATCACAAAATGTAGCAGACTATCCATATGGAGGGTGGAACCAAAGCCTTTATTCAAATACCATAAAACCGAGTCCCAGAATCAGAAAGCTGAGTCCCAGAATCAGAAGGCTAAAGTCATTACAATAGCCACAAAGTTGATACACATGGTTAATGCAATGAACACTCACATTACCAAGTGTTCACAACAGAACAGGTTCCCTCAAGCAGAGATCCTCCTCTCTCACTCACAGTAGCTCCTCAGCCTGGTTCTTGGAAGTTCTTAGCAGAAATTCCCAAATGAAATGCCTCAGTAGAAGTTCCTAGAAGAAAGGACTCAAAATTGCAGCTTCCAGATGCTCACTGAGAGAAATTCTGACTGTCTTCCTGGTGCTCTTCCTTATATACAGTATAGCTCCTCCCCATTCTATCCCTTCCTGCTATATCAGCAATTTCCTCCCAAGGTGTTAACCACTTCTGAGTTAATTAAATTGCTTAAACAAGGTGTTAACTTGAAACAAGGTGCTAAGTACTTGCTTACTTGCCAATAAAAAGGGGCATGGAAGATCTTCGGATTCCATTAACATTACAGGGCCCTCAATTTATTTTTTCAAAAGGCAAAAGAACAATTTTTGTTGAAGTGAGAAATGAATTTCTGCTGATCACAACTTTCTGAAGACTGTCCCTTCAACTCAATGAGTGGAGTAGAAAGTATGATTGCAGGAACATCCCAATTGAAGGAAAATGTAGTGTAATTGTGTATTTTCTCCTCATCTTCCTTTTAATTCCCTATTCTTCAAAATTCACTCCTAGATCCCCAAAGGGAGCTCATGAAACCTCAATTGATGCCTCTACCTGTAAGTGCTTTTTCCCTCTCTTATTCTTATAAGTTCTTCAAGTTCTTCTTGTATTACACTTATGTGAGTGTGAAGGGGCTTTGTTATGCATGCAAAACTCAGCTTAGATGGAGGAATCCATGTGGATAAGCACAAAAGAAGGCATTTTGTGCTCCCCTATTGCAGGAGTGGGAGCCACCTCTTGCTGCTGGCTGAATAGTCAAAGTAGTTGTGTCTTTAAAACTATCAGTCTGGAACCATGTGTCTTCTTTCAAAGCTGGAAGCTAGAAGATCAGAACTTCTCTTCAGCCCCTCACACAGGTGGGGAGCATTGAGCAATCAATCTCTACCAATTAGGAAATTCTTATTCTCAAGAGATTTGAGTTATATTAATACATATTATATCTCAACTAGAGTGTGAGTTCCTTGGGGAGAGGGAATCTTTTGTTTTTCTTGGATCTAAAAAACTGGGCAAAGTGACATTTAGAAATTAACATAAACTACTAATTCTCAGGGCTAACTTCAGAGGAAATAATGAGAATATGTCCCAGTGACTTCTTCTGAGATAATGGGATAAATTGTGGGGAATTCAGTGCAAATTGCAGGGAATCAATATATATTAGCTTATGTGAAATTCAGAAGATTAAATAAGTAGCTCGGTAACCGTGGGCAAGTCCCTTCCTCATTTGTAAAATGATTATCTAAACGGTTCCTTCAAGCTCTAGCATTATATGATTATATGAAATAAAGAATTTGATGTCAGTCTCTCAGGAACAATTATTGAATGTCTGGCAGAGGAATAATCAGGAATTCTTGTGCCAGTGAAAGTCCATCTGGAGGGGAGAGTTGGGGAAGAGGTAGAAAGTAAGGCAGAGAGGGAGTCAGCTTTGGGTGTGGTCGTATTAGCAGAAGTACCAGGCACCCCAAGGAGTCAGGTCTATGCATCCATGGCACAGCAAATGCTCTTTAACTCCCTCTACTCCATGACAAGTGCCTTGGGAAGAAACAGAGAGTAGAAAGATTGAGGGTGAAGACAAACCCCAGGGTAGACCTCAAAGTACAGACATGACAAACCAAAGGATTGCTACAAAAAGGAAGCTGGTTAGCACCTGGTTGTCCCACATGAAGTGCAGCTTAGCATGCACTCTATAAACATACATTGAATAAAGATTTGAAAACCAAAGCTGCGACCTCTACATTGGGTAAATGAGTATGCATGACATATACAGGGGAACTGAAGGAAATGGCATATTGAATAAATAATGAGAAGAAAAGAATGGACAAAAAGTAAGTAAAGGATATGAAAAAAATGTGAGAAATAGAAAACAAAAGTAAAAAGGGGGAGGGGGGAGGGAAGGAACTGAAAGAAAAAAAGAGAATAATTGAAATGTCCCCTAAGCAGTTTCCTTTCCTCAAGTCTCTCCCCAATCCATCCTTCACAAAATTGACAAAAAAAAAATGACAGTGAACAGCATAACAATATCACTCCCCTGATAAAAACCCTTCAATGACTTCCTGTTGCCTATAGAATAAAATACAAATTTCTCAGCGTGGCCCTGAAGACAAACAACAACTAGAGGTAACCTGGTGGTTTAGCAGATAGAGCATGGGATGTGGGTGGAGTCAGGAAGATCTGAGCTCAAATCCTGCTGCAGTCCCTCACTAACTATGTGGTCCTGGGCAAATCACTCAACTTCCCTGTTTATTTTTTTTTTAAATAGGAATAATAATGGTGCCTCACTCAACGGGTTGTTGTAATAATCAATTGAATTAATACATGCAAAAAACTTTGAAAACCTTAAAGCCCACGTGACTATCAGTTATTATGTGCAACCAATCTATGCTTCCAGTTTATTTCATGTCACTCTCCCTCATCTATTTCTGTTCTAGCCTACTAAATTGTTAAATGACCTTGACCTTGACTTTGACCTCTAAGAATTCAAGTTGGACCTCCAGATCTCCCATCATCTCTACATATCAAAATCCTTCTCTTCCTTGAAGAGTCAGCTCAAGTGCCAGCTACTGCACAAAACTTTTCCTGGTCCCCAGGGCTGAAAGGGTTCTTTCCTCAGTTTTGCCTAGAGGACTTTCTCTAGACCTCTCGTTATCCCATCACATATTATCTGACACTACACTTATTTTATGCATGCAATATCTGTCCTATTTAATTTAAGTTTCTTAAGGGCAGATTTTGCGTCATTTTTCATTTTTTCTTATCTCATTAAAACAAAGGCTTAAACATATTAGGTGCTTCATGTTTATTGTATTATGTTGACTAATAAAAATAATATAAATTTTACTAGCCATAACAGCAGAAGGAATTCTGTAGCATCCTTTTTCTTTTGGAAAAGGTATTTCTATAATATGTATAGATGGATTTTTTAAATGTTTTTTGTATGTGTGCATCATAATGTAGAGCTAGAAGTTTCCTTAGAGGCCATGGAGGAGAATAAAGAAAGTTGCAATAGATTAAGTGACTTCCCTGGGGTTACGCAGCCAGTAAGTGACTAAGGCAGGATTTAAACAGGCCTTCCTCACTCTAAGCCCAGCTTTCTGTCCACATCATATGTGTTACTTACCTCATGTAGAAAGAAAAAATTATGAGAACCAGAAAAGTACTGCTGAGAACAGGGGGAACATATTAAGAGCTGAATGAACAAAACAGAGAAGATAAGATTAAGGGGAGATAGGGAGATTGTAAAAACTAGTGAAAATGGAATTTTAGCTAAAAAAAAAAAACAGAGTAAAGAAATTGGGAGGGAAAGGGATTGGAAAAAATAGACGTTAACAAAAGAGTAGTTAGAAGTAAAGTAGAATATCATAGAAAGTGTATCCTTGTAGTAAAAAGAAAAAAAAAAGAACAGAACAAAACCAGAATCCATACAAATATAGGACACATAACCTCCAGGAGAACTCTATCAAGCAGCAGATGACGTAAGAGTAATTTGGAAATGTGGAAACACTTGGAACTACCTAGGATGAGGGGGAAAGCTGAAGCCTGGGGAGGAACAGGATATGAAATATCAGCCTTCTTGAAGATCAAAATCTCTGATAATCATGTTAAAAAATGCTTTTCTGTGTAATTTATCTTATGGGATCCAAAGTCTTCAATTTTTTTCAGCTGCTCCTCTCCCCTCCTCCACTTTTGACTGTCCTCTTTGTCTCCTCTCTTTGTCTCTTCATTTCCCACCCCTTCTTTATAAATGAGATTCAATGTCGTTGCTGGCTGCCTATGGCTGCCTGCCAGTCCTCTCCTATTGAACCTCATTGGACTCAAGGAATTTCTACTCCCACCTCTTTCCTTGAGTTTCCATTTAAAATCACTCAATACGTTGTTCTAGAGATTCTATGTTTCCAGGACCATCCCTGCAGCATTACTAATATAGGGCATATCAACCTCAGCAAATGGTGTGCCCATGGAAACCGGGAACCATTGTATCATAGGAAACTATGGCAACCAAAAGAGACAACTGAAATAGGCCCATTGTCATTTTTTTCAACCAGTAAATAAGAGATGTGTGTATCTCCCCTCCCCCAATAAAACTCAACCACCATCTACAAATGAGAAAATTCATTTCAGTTGAGGTTGTGATGATGAAAACATGTAAGAAGTTTGAAAGAATAGCCACGTTATCTATTTTGTTATTAATGCTTCAAAAACAGAGAACACTTTTTATTAAGCATATTCTTCAAGCCACCTGGAAAGTCAGCAAAAGCAATCAGCTCTCCATGGGCAGCTTCTGGTAGAGGTTTATGAAATCCATTGCACCTCATGTGTTTGGCCAGTTTATAAAATGCACATAGATAAGTGGTTGTTATCATACTACAAACATGCCTGAAGATAATTCTCTGATTCTTGTTCCCTCTGTGAGTTTGTGCTTCAGAAAAGACTTCACGAATGAATCCCAGATTCTAACCAGCCGGTCTGGTGTTTCTACATGCACATGCTCCACAACTTTACTGAGACCTTTTCAGAGGCATCACTAAAAATACTCTGCTGCCTAAACGATCTGAGATAGCAAGGCACTACGTGGGTCATCCATGCAGGAGGAAACTGTACATCTCTGCTTGATGACTGAAACTATACAAGAGGTTTGGTGTTTTCACTGCTTGAGCTCTTTTATCTTTAAATATTCTGTGCAGTTTGTCTCCAGGACTTCTCTTCCCCCTTGTCCCCCAGTCTCCAGTCTCACTCCTGATTCCACCTCCTCCCCAATCACACACACACACACACACACACACACACACACACAAGAAATTGTGAATAGCAATGTGGTTGGTGAGCAACAACCCAGAAAGTGAATGACTTCTTCTACTCAAGCATTTCCTACCTGATGTCATGTGACAGTTCTACAATTGCCATTGGGCATTAAGTCCTACTAATTCTGCCCAATTAGTTCACGTTTGCCTTCCCTCAAAACCCTAGCATTCGTCTGCTGGTAGGAGTGCCTGCTGTGTCAGATCTTAAAAAGGCTTGTTCAAGTTGTTCCCCAGCAATATTATGCTACAGAGAAGAAATTAATGAGTAAAGGATAGATAATGGCACCACTTCATCACTCAGATAATAAACACTGTTACTCTTACATACTGTGAAAAAGAATTTTTTTTCATTCCGACAACTTTTAGAGGAAATGATGGTGTCTCAGATCTTTCAGTAATCACTATCTATTAAAAGTTTGCTGGGTCAGCTTCATAGAAGCATTGCTTATTACGATCATTATTAAGAACCAGGTGACATAAGTAGCTTTTATTTGTCTTTGTTTATCTAGTAAAAGGCTTGGGGGGAAATGAATGGCAAAGAGCCCATTCTCCACAAATTACTGACTTATTTACAGGGCCCCATTGGTTCCAATTACAGACCAGCTTGGCTGCCTATAACCTGAACAACGCTGGCTGATGTCCTCCTGTGAATCCTCGGTGAGAGACCTACCCATTGAGGAAAGGAATTTTTTCTAGGTCTTTTTACATTACACTAGTGTCAGTGAAATGTGTGTATCTTCATTCTGTTCTCCTTCATTCTTCCCTGTCCACCTCACTTTCTGGTCAAACATGTCTTTGTTGTTATCTTTTATCCCATTTTTCTCACAAAATGGATAAGAAGCTGGAGCTTTGTCATTCCCAGGATGCATGTCTTGTGCTCTTTGCTTCACCAGAAATTTTTATTCTTTAGCAATTTGTCTATCTCAAGCTTTGTAGTTATATTCTGTCACTGGAAGAAGGTGTTAAAAAGATGGAGTTCTGTTTCAGGGAAGGAGTTGAGGTTATTGAAAGGACCAGAAAATTTTTCAAAGGCAGCCTTCATTGTCCACATTCAGAAATGGCTATCCAAGGTATATGCTCTGAAAGAATATCACAATGAAGTAGAGTCTGATTAGATTTATTAAAACTTTCGATAATTTGACCATACACAATTTTTTGTGACAGAATTTGTTGTTATTATGATCCAGTTGTTTCCCTCATGTCTGACTCTTTGTGACCCCATTTGGGATTTTCTTGGCAAAGATACTGAAATAGTCTGCCACTTCCTTCTCCAACTCATTTTACAGATGAGGGAAATGAGGCAAACAGGGTTAATTGAATTACCCAGGTCACAGAGCTAGTAAGTGTCTGAGGCAGGATTTGAACTCAGATCTTCCTAACTCCAGACCCAGCATTCTATCCACTATGCCACCTAGCTGCCCATGACAGAATTGTCCAAATGGCTTCTAGAAAATATTTAACTAACTAAATTAATCAATTAACACAAATTTATTAAACACTTGCTAAGTACTAAGCACTTCAATAAGTGATTGGGCAAAAAAAGAAAGGAAGAAAATCCAATCCTTTCCCACAGTGACCTTACACTGTAGTTGGAGAGACAAGTTATATCAATCCAAACAAGTGAGATATGGACAGTAAGCTTGGAGAAGATAGCAGTAGGAGTTAAGTGGATTTGTTTTTGGTGTGGGTGGACAGAGGGAGGTGCTCCTGGAAGGGATGACACTTGACCTGAGTTTTAAAGGAAGCCAAGGAATCTAAAAGTCAGAGCATCCCAGGCAAAGGGAAAAGCCAGTACAACAGCAGAGCAATGGGATATGGAATTCCATGTCTGAAAAGCACATATAGCCAGGATAGCCAATGTGACTGAGTTACAGAATGGTGAGAAGGAAATAGTGTATGAGGAGACTGAAAAGGTATGAAGAGACCAGGTTCTAAAAATGCTTTACAACACTAGAGAAGGACATTATATTTGATTCTAGAGAAACTGGGAATCCACCAGAGTTTATTAAGTAGCAAAGTGTTAGAGGAGAGTGACCTAATTAGACTTATGGTTTAGAAAAATCACTTTGGACTGTGGAGACAGAGCCAAGATGGCAGCGTGGAGAAAGCACTCAGCTGATCTTTCCCAACATTCTCTGCCAAACAACGTTAAAATAACGTCTCCACAGAATTCTGCATCAACAGAGCCAACAGAAGGCCAGAAAGGGGCATTGTTCCAGTCCAAGACAACTCAGGAGATCAGAAAGAGAGATCTGGTGACATAGAGGGATGTGTGTGTGTGTGTGTGTGTGTGTGTGTGTGTGTGTGTGTACTAGCAAGGAGATTATGACAACATCTCAAAAAGATAATACACAATGACCCAGTGGGATTTATACTAGGAATGCTGGGCTGGTTCAAGACTAGGAAAACTATCAGCAGAATTGGCCTAATAAAGAATAATAACAACAGTCTTGTGATTATAAACAGTTGTAGAGAAAGCTTTTGACAAAATACAACACTGATTTCTATTAAAAACACTGGAAAGCCTAGGAATCAATGGAGTCTTTCTTAAAATGATAAGTAGTATCTATGTAAAGCCAAGAGCCAGCATTATCTGAAAGGAGGATAAACTTGAAGCTTCCCCAGTAAGATCAGGGTGAAGCAAGAATATCCATTATCACTGATATTATTAGATATTTTATTAGAAATAATAGCAATAACACAAGAAAATGAAATTGAAGGACTACAAACAGGCAATGAGGAAACAAAATTATCACTCCAGAGTCAAGTAAAAAAACTAATTGAAATAGTTAATAATTCTGACAATGTATTGGGGAATAAAAGTCTTATAAGCAAATGCAGAAGAGCAGAAATATTAAATTCACTATTTTCAGACCATAATACAATAAAAAAATATATTCTATAAAGGGCTCTAGAAGCACAGATCAAACATTTATCGGAAATTAAAAAATCTAATCCTAAAGAATGAGTGAGCCAAAAACCAAATTATAGAAAGAATTAATAATTTCAACAAAAAGATAACATCCAAGCAAAGTTGCAGGATATAAAATGAACCCATATAAATCATCAACATTTCTATATATTACCAACAAAAACCAGCAAGAGAAGATAGAAAGAGAAATTTCATTTGAAATAACTGCAAACAATATAAAATTACCTGCTAAGACAAACCCAGGAATTACATGAACACAACTACAAAACACTTTTTTTTACAAATAAAGACTGATCCAAATAATTGGAGAAGTATTAATTGCTCATGAGTAGGCTGAGCCAAAATAATAAAAATGACAACTCTACCTAAGTTAATTTACTTATTCAGTGCCATAACAATCAAACTACTAAGAAAGTATTTTGTTGAGCCTGAAAATGTAATACCAAAATTCATCTGGAAGACAAAAGGTCAAAAATATGAAGGCAATCAATGAAAAATAAACTGAAAGAATAAAGCCTATCTGTTTCATGTATATATATATATATAGATATATATACACACACATATACATATACATATATATAC
>JAQQSV010002533.1:0-12753 GCA_028646515.1 Pseudochirops corinnae
GTCTATGGTGCCTCTTAGCAAAATGTAATTTCCCTTATTATCTCTTTCAATTAGAGCAATTTTTGCTTTTGCTTTATCTGACATTGTGATTTCACCCCTGCCCTCTTTATTTCAGCTGGAGCACAATACATTCTGCTCCAGTCCTTCACTTCAACTCTGTGTGTTTCTGTTCAAGTGTGTCTCCTCTATAGAACTTATTGTTGATTCTGGTTTTTTATCTACTCTGCTATCTCTTTCCATTCTCTTAGTTAATTTTTTTTCCTTTCACATTCATAAATATGATCATTAATTATAAATTTCCCTGTATGCCATTTTTCCTGTTTATCCGTTTCTATGTACCTTATATTCAAATTCTGCATATTTTACTTACATAGTGAGCATCTCTTCTTTTAATGTTATTTTTTTTATTCTCATTTTTCTAAGTTGCCCTTTATTGCTTTGCATTTACATTGCCAGTTTATTGTTCAAGAGAGGGAAGGAGGGGGGGGAGGGAAAGAGAAAGAGGTAGACATAGAAACAAAGAAATAAAGAGACAGAGAAGAGAGAGATGCTGCTTCCTAAAATTTTAGGTTCTTTGTTCTTTATTGATAGGAAGATGATGGCAGAAGCATGAAGGGCTATACTAGTTTTCACTAATAAGCAAGAATGAAATAAAAATGATTTTTTTTTGGCAGTGACCTGGTTGTCCAAATGATTTTTTAAAAATTATTTTCAGTGTGGCTATCTGAAATAATGTTTGCTCTCTGTCAATCAATCACATTGATGGCCTGTCCATTTTTTCAAAATTTACAGACTGTGCAGTGAAAAGGGTGCTTGTGTACAATTTCTTAGCACATAATGGATGGGATTTAAAAAGATTCAGCTGGATGGACACTGGAGGCCTGGTACTGTGTTAAAATATATTACAGTTATGTTGACAGTAAGCACAGGAGTAATGTGCCACTATCTAAGCTTAAGTAAAAATTCCTCACGTACATCAAGAGCTTCCTATAAAAGGAGATCTAATGTCCTTATATTTTATGACCCAACATAAATCAGAATAAAAGGAAGTTCTATGTATCAGTTCATTTTTACTCTACATTGCTTTTTTTGAGCATACCCATTTATCAAGTTTCTAATGTACTTTAATTACGATTAGGAGTTGTATCAGCAGAGGTTACTTATTTGAAAACACAATTTCAGAATCGTTAAAACACTTGACTGAAAGTAATAGTTCCACAGTTTCTATTAAATGCACATTTACAGAGAATCTGTGATCACCAAAATTGTTATTATGCCACTCTTATAGGCAACAGCCTTGGTCTTGATCTTATCAGTCTGTAACCTTTTCACAAGATACATCATCTTCTGAATCACGGGTGGCATTAATTCTAACAGAAACACAAACAGCAAAAACAGCAAAACAAGCTAAGTACTCTAAGAAAATGTTCTGAGATTTCTCATAGATTTTTTTTTCCTTTTTCCTTTGAGAATGCAAACATTCAGATCACTAAACCTGAGGTGAGGTCACTTTTTTTTTTTTGTCTTCCAGTGTTGCTTACTTTAAGGTGACGCCTTGACCTTTTCTAGACTTAGTTTCCTCTTGTGTAATCAATAAATAATGAAACTCTACATCCCCCCCCCACAAAGATGACTGAAAGAAAAGTGAGAGAAGTCTGTTTTTCTAAGGCGTTAATGCTCAGAGTTATAAAAAAGTTAGATTTTAAAAAATTTAACTTTGATCCCATGATCTGAGCTCCTCACTGGAACTAGATTGCCCACTGGCATTCTCTGAATCCATTTTTTAGGATTCCTTTCAGTGGCTAAGAAAAGGTAATTTACTAAGTGGTGCCCTGGTACACAATAATTCACTGCACATGGGTGACCATTTTATTCTCAGGGAATAGTTTACCCATGAAAAGAGCAAAGGTATTCGGTGTTATTCATCTGTCACATCATCAACTTTCATTAGAAAATCACCACCAAATATAGTTACTTACTACAATTTCTTATTTCTATAGTACTTTAAATCATGAAAAAATTGTCACTTATTAATCGTTTCGTTATTAAAATCTTTACTATTGGAGAGTAAGAAAAAAGGGCTTAAACATACTTAGCACTAAGTTCAATATGAAAAAAAATCATCAAAAAAGGTTGGGGATATAGTAAACTGAAAACTAATATTTAAAAAATTCTGGCATTCATAAAGAGCTTTAAATTTTTCAAATTTATTTTCATGCTATCTTATTTGATCCTTATAATAACCTTGTATGGTAGGTCCTATCATTATCTGCATTTTACAGATGATAATGAAAAAGTTTGACTGACTTATCCGGCATCACACCACTTATTGTCTGAACTAGGACATGAACTCAAGTCTTTCTGACTCCAAGTCAATCATTCTATCTAATTCACTATCTAGTTGTCGCAATATTAATGTGTTGATGGTAACCAAAATGGTCCATGCTGTGCTAGAATGCATTCAGAGCAGCTAACAAAGCTTAGAGAAGGTGATTGTTCTGTAGTATTCTACCATAGTTAGATCATATGTGGAGTTTTGTATTATGTTCATTTTAGGAAGGACATTGATAAGCTTGAGTGCATCAGAAAATCATGGGATTGCCAGTTTAGAGTTATATGACACATTAGCAACCATTCGCTCATGCTTCTTCATTGTACACATGAGAAACTAAGAGGTTAGTCATTTGTCTAAGGTTTCACAAATAAAGAATGTCTGAGGAAAGACTAGAACCAAGGTCTTCCTGACACCAAATTTGTGGCCTTATCCATTACTCCAAGAATGACCAGGATTGGTAGAGATTTGGAAATGATGCTATATAAAAGGAAATTAAAGAATACGCCTGGCGAAGAGAAGGATTTGGTTGCTAATTCCTCTTCTATAAAAAGAGAGAGGTTGTCTAGAGGATTTCCAAGGTCCCTTTTAGTTCAAAATATTTTATGACTCAAAATATTTAAGGGCTGTCAGAGGGAACAGTAACAACTTTTGTTAGCTAACATCTATATATAATTTTATGGTTTGAAAGATGCTTTACACATATTATAGCACTGAATTCTCATAATGGTAGGACAAAAGTACTACAGGTATTATTTTCCCATTTTACAAAAAAGAAAACCAAGCTTCAGGTATTTTAAGAGGCTTTGCCATAGCAATATGGAGTGTGAACTTTTTTCTTCTTGACCTCATAGAAGAAACCTAGAAAAATGATCTTCAAAATTAAAGAGAGACATAAAAAGACATTTAGGAAATGAAAAGCTGGTAATAAATAGAATTTCTAGGACCATGATTTGGATTTTTGGACCACAGTTTAAAACAAAGGAATGCCAATCTTCTGAGCATAGATGGAGTTCTCTTAAGAAAAGCTGGGAAACAAATTTGTCTGGAGCCTTGAAAATTCTAATTAATAAGGTTTCCAAGTAAAGAGGAAGGAGAAAAGGGAAATCTATATACTCTGACAAAAACTGAGAGATGATTTTGATGTGATATGATTGATAACACTGGTTCTTTCATGATCACTGAATCTTTTCTCCTCCCTGCTTAATAATCATTCCTTTAAAAATATTCACTTTTTGTTGATAAAATAGAAATAAAATAAAACTGGAGCAGCTCTAGAACTCGTGTACATAGATCAATGCTTAGCTCTTGAAATTCTCAGCTTTAAAAGAGGAGAGGCCTTATTTAGCACAGTTTATCTTCCTCTTTTCTGCCATAATTGAAAGTCTCTCCCATTAGTCCTCACTGTTCTTTTTAAATGCATTTGCCCTTAGGTCTTCTTTTTCCCCCCAAATGAATAGGAATTGAAAAGGTCTGTATTATCCCCTCTCATTTTTTTAGATATCATTGTAACCCGTATGTACTCACTAAACAGTATTCCTTGCCTAACTTTTATTTTATATAATGATAACAACCGTAATCATATAGTAGAATAAAGGAGCTATTCACAGACAATGTCTTCATAAGCAACAGCCAGCAAATGCTAGTCTAGGAAACATCAAGAAAATGGCTCAAAGGGGTGGCTAGGTGGCGCAGTCAATAGAACACCAGCCCTGGCGTCAGGAGGACCTGAGTTCAAATCTCACCTCAGACACTTGACAATTAATAGCAGTGTGACCTTGGGCAAGTCACTTCACCCCAATTGCCTTGCCTTGCCCCCTTCAAAAGAGCAAAAAAAAAAAGGGTCAAAAGGTTAGTGTTCTGAAATCTAGAGGCCAATAATGATTCAATATCAGTTCACTTCTTTTGTTGTTTCATTCCTGTCCAAATCTTTGTGGACCCATAGACCAAAGCAAGCCAGGCTCTTCTATCTTCCACTATCTCTTGAAGTCTTTACAAGTTCATATTGCTTGTTTCCATGCTATTATCTATCCATCTCCTCCTCTGACATCTTCTTTTCCTTTTGTCTTCAATCTTTCTCAATATCACGGTGTTTTCCAATGAGTTCTATTTTCTCATTATGTGATCAAAGTACTTAAGCTTCAATATTTGACCTTCCAGTGAATATACTGAATTAATTTATTTAAGTATTGAATGATTTAATGTCCTTGTGGTGCAAAGGTATCTCAAAATCTTCTCCAGAAATAACAGCTTAAAATTATGATACTGTGGTGTTCAGCTTTCCTTAGAGTCCACCTCTCATGGAGAAACATAGCTTTGATTACATGAACTTTTCTTGGCAAGGTGATGTCTTGACTTTTTAGTGTGCTGTCCAGATTTGTCATAACTTTCCTTCCAAGGAGCAAGTATCAGCTCACTACTATTAGAAGTTAAAGAATGTTCATCCGTAAGTATTTATAAGAAAATTGTAGAAGCTGTATAGAAAATCACTGCATATAGCAAGCAATTTAAATCCTAAGGAATTCCTAGAAAGACATAATAAAGGGTACAGATTTATATGCCAAAAGCAACCTAATATTCATAAACTGATATATGGTATGTCATCATATGATAATTTAAAAACCTAAAAATGTCTTTGAGAGTTTAGCAAATAATCCATATTTTGGTGCATACATAACACCGTTTTTTATGAATAACAAAAAAATTAAAAGCCTGTTTAAAAATATATATTCACTGATATTTTGTTTCAGTAATGCCTAGAATTCTCTTAATATCCTTCTTTCTCCCTTTTCCCCAGCGCCATCCATGTCTTTTTACAGCAAAAATAAACAAATAAAAGAAGAGGAAGAAGAGGAAAAATCTGTAAAATCTATCAATGCATCAAAAAAAATCTGTCAATTTATGAAATATATCAGGCTTATGGAACCTCTTTACTGTCCATAACTCTAATACACAAAGGCATTTCTACAAAACAAGAGGAAGTATATTTTCATAACTTTTTAATTTCAAACTTGTAATGTAAAACTTTGCAAAATTTAACTTTAAAAATTCTTATAATTCTTTCCATTTATATTGATAGAGTCATTATGTGTATGTATACATGCATATGTGTATACATTCTGAACCTATTCACTTCACTTTTTTATTAGTTCTTTTAAGACTTTCTATGTTTCTATGTATTCATTGTGCTAATCATTTCTTATTGCACAATGGTATTCCATTACATTCATATACCATAGATTTGTCAGTCATTCCCTGACTGATGGGCATCCCCTCAATTTCCAATACTTTGCTACCATGAATAGGACTGATTTTATATATTCCTATATATATACAGATTTATGAATATGTCTGTATATAGGCATGTGCGTATACATACACACAGTTACATGTATATACATCTAATACATATGCATACTCATACACATATATGCATAAATGTATATGTTTATGTATACTTATGCATACACACATGCATACATATGTACACATGCATATACATACACACACATGTACACGCATACATACACATATGTGGATCCTTTTCCCTTTTTAATAATCTCTTTGGTATAGAGACCTATTAGTGGTTTTGCTGAATCAAAGAGTATGCATAATTTTATATTCATAGTAGTAAATCAGACAGGTGTGAGGTTATACCTTAGGTTTTTTTTTTCTTTTTATTTTTCTATAAAAAATTATTTAAAACACTAACTTTGATTTCTTTATCTGAAAACTCCCTGTTACTGTTCTATGATGATTTATTAATTGGGTAATCACTTGTATTCTCACAAATTTGACATAGTTCTGTATATATTTTAAAAATTTGACCTTTATCAGAGACACTTGCTGTTAAAATGTTCCCCAGTTTTCTGCTTAATCTTGGTTGCATTGGCTTGGTGTCTGTAATTTTTTTTTAACTTAACATAAACAAAATGATTTATTTTACATTTTGTAATGCTTTGGATCTCTTGTTTGGTCAGGAACCTGTAACTCACTTTACTTTTCCATTAAGAATTTGGGTACTATACCATTTGCTGCATATGTTTAATATTGATATTGCTTCATTGTCTATGGCATCTTTAGCAAGATGCACTTTCCCTCCTAATCACTTTTAATGAGGTTTATTTTTGTTTTTACTTTGTCTGGGATCAGGATTGTGTCCCTTGCCTTTTTTTTTTTTTTTGCTTTAACTGAAGCATAACAGATTCTGTTCCAGCCTCTTACCTTTACTGTGAGTGTCTCTCTGTTTCAAGTGTTCTTCTTGTAAACAACATATTGTAGGATTTTGTTTTTTTATTCCATTTTGCTATCTATTTCTGTTTAGTGGGACTGTTCATCCCATTCACATTCACAATTAAGATTAATTACTGTGTATTTTTCTTCATCCATTTTTCCTCCTGTTTGTCTTCTCTCTCCTTTCACCCTGTCCTTCATCAACAATGTTTTTCCTCTCTCCATTACTTCCTCCAATTTGCTGTCTCTTCTATCATTTCCTCTCACCCCTGCCTTTACTTAATCTCTTCCCTCTCTACTTTCCTGTCAGGTAAGACAGATTTCTATATTCAACTGATTGTGTATATCATTTCCTCTTTGAGCTCATATTGATGAGAATAAGGTTCATACTATGACCATTGTCAATCCTTCCATTTTCACATCCATTCTAACAGGTCTTTTGTGCTTTCTCATGTGAAATATAAATGACTCAATTCTACCTCTCCCTTCCTTCTTCACCTAGTGTAGTCCCCTTTTTCATTCTTTAATTATTTTATTTCATTGACTCAAATTCACCTTATTCTTATCCCCTCGTCTATATATATTCCTTCTAGCTCTACTATTAGTGTTGTTGTATTAGGGTTACCATTTTTAAGAATTACAAGTATCTTCCAGTGATGGGATGTAAACCATTCAATTCCATCGAATCCCTCTTGGGTCTTGATATTCGAGATCAAATTTTTGTTCAATTCTGGTCTTCTTAAGAAAACTTGAAATCCTTCTATTTCTTTGAATCATCATTTTTCCCTGGAAGTATTCCCTGGAAGCTTAATTTTGCTGGATAGAGAATTCTTGGTTTAATCCTAGCCTGTTTGCCTTCTGGATTATCATGTTTCATGATCTCTGATC
This sequence comes from Pseudochirops corinnae, assembly GCA_028646515.1. Classification (NCBI taxonomy): domain Eukaryota; kingdom Metazoa; phylum Chordata; class Mammalia; order Diprotodontia; family Pseudocheiridae; genus Pseudochirops; species Pseudochirops corinnae. The sequence continues at coordinate 7,454 of JAQQSV010002533.1, forward strand.
CTTTAATGGTGCAGCTGCTAATCCTTATTGTGGTTCCCTGATACTTGAATTGTTTCTTTGTGACCACTTGAAGTATATTCTCCTTGACCTGATAGTTCTGAAATTTAATAAAATGTTTCCTAGAATGTCTGTTTTGGGATCTCTTTCTGAGGCGATTTTTGGATTTTTTCAGTGTCTATTCTGCCCTATGGTTCCAGGATATCAGGGCAGCTTCTTTGAAATTTTCTTGAAAGTTGTTGTCCAGCTCCTTGTTTCATTTCTGGCTTTTAAGGTAGTCTAGTTATTTTGGTGTTGTCTGTTCTAGATATATTTTCCTGGTGAGTGGTTTTTCCAGTGAGATATTTTACATGTTCCTCTATTTTTTTTCATTCTTTTGAATTTATTTGATTGATTGTTTATATGTCCTAGAGCCATTAGCTTTCACTTGCCCAATTCTAACTTTTAAGGAGTCATTTTCCTCAGTTAGCTTTTGTACTTCTTCTTCCATCTGAATGATTGTACATTTCAAGGAGTTATTTTCTTCACTAGACTTTTGCATCTCCTTTTTCATTTGGCCAGTTCCACTTTTTAAACAGTTATTTTCTTTCCCCAAGTTGTTGACTCTTTTTTTTCAAAATTCTCTTGCATCACCCATTTCTTTTTCCATTTTTCTTCTACTATTCTTATATGATTTTAAAATTCCTTTTTTTTAGCTCTTCCATGGGTTCCTTTTTGGTGGTGGTGTCTGATGTGTTCTGAGGCCAATATTTTGTCACCACAAGAAAAGACACTATAAATATTTTGGTGCATATAAGTCTGTTTCCTTTTTTCTTTGTTCTTTGAGATATAGACCTAGTAGTGGTAATGCTAGATCAAAGAATGTGTGTGTGTGTGTATGTGTATGTGTGTATTGAGAGGGAGAGAGAGAGACAGAGACAGAGAGAGAGAGACAGACAGAGAGAGACAGAGAGAGAAAGAGAGAGAGAGAGAGAGAGAGAGAGAGAGAGAGAGAGAGAGAGAGAGAGAGTTTTAGAGTTTTATATCCCTCTGGGCCAAGTTATAGTTTGTTTTCCACAATGTTTGGACCGGTTCACTGCTTCACCAAAAATTCATTAGTGTAACTATTTCCCCCTATTCCCTTGAAATATCTGTCATTTTTGATAGCTGTGAGGTAGTACCTCAGAGTTGTTTTAATTTTCCTTTCTCTAATCAATAGTGATTTCAAGTTTTTTTTTTAAATATTAATACAGATAACTTTGATTTCTTCTTTTTGAAACTGTTTATATCCTTTCACAATTTATCAGTTTAGGAATGGCTTTTATTTGCATACATTTGACTCAGGTCTATTCTCATTATATCTTTGAGAAATTAGGTCTTTGGTATAGAAAGTTGTTGTTGTTGTTGTTTTGTGTTGTTTCATTGTCTGTGGTATATTTTTAACATAATGTAGATTCCCTGATTCCCTCCTTCACATTGATCTATTTGTGCTTTTGGTTTGTTTGAGGTAATGATTGCTAACCCCGCCTTTTTTACTTCTGCTGAAGCATATTAGATTCTGCTCCAGCACTTTAACTCTATATATGTTTTTCTGTCTCAAGTATGTTTCTTATAAATGACATAAAATAGATTCTGATTTTTAATCCATTTTGTCATCTACTTTTGTTTCATGGGTCATTTAATCCCACTCTCTTTCACAGTTATGATTGTTGAGTATTTCCCTCCATCTCATTTTCTGCTATTTCTCTCTCTCTTTTTAAAATTGTGCCTCCTCAAAAAATTTTTTTCTAACCACTAGATCCCTTCATTTGCCACCTCGTTTTATTTAACTCCTCCCTTTCACTTATCCCTTTCCCCTCCTTTTCCCTTATTGGATAAATTAAATTTCCTATAGACAACTGGGTCTGTGTATAAATTTTTCCCTCTTTGAATCAATTCAGATGAGAATGAGTCTCAAACATTGCCCACTCCGTCCCTATTTTTTTCTCCAGTGTAAATCTTTATTTTTTAAGTGACAAATTTTCCCCATTCCATCTCTCTCTTACCAATTCTCTCTCTGCTTCTTTCTTTCCCGTTCTTTCATTTTTAGATCATTCCAACCTAATGGGTTCATATTCATTTGCTCTATGTAAACTTCTTCTAACTGTTCTAATAATGCATCATCGCATATAGGAATATAAGCAGTTTAACTATATATGTCCCTTATGGCTACTCTTTCATCTTTATCTTTTTTTATGCTCTTCCTCATTCTTATGTTTGAATGTCAAATTTTCCATTCAGCTCTGTTCTTTTTATCAGAATGCTTGGAAACTCTCTATTTCATTAAACGTCCAGTTTATCCCTTGAAGAAATATATTCAGTTTTGCTGGATAAATTATTCTTAGTTGTGATGTCACTTCTTTTACCTTATGATAATTAATATCCCAAATCCTCCTCTCCCTTAGCATCATAGATGCTAAATCTTGTAAGATTCTGACTGTAGCCTCATGGTATTTGAATAAATTCTTTTTGGCTGTTCAAAATATTTTCTCTTTGACCTGAGAGCCCTGGAATTTAGCTATAATATTCCTATGAGTTTTTGTTTTGAAATTTCACTTGGGAGGTGAACAGTGGATTCTTTCAATTTCTATTTTACCTTCTCGATCTAGAATAGTGGAGTGATTTTCCTTAATAATTCCTTGAAATAAGAAGCCTAGTCTCCTCTTTGAAATTATGGCTTTTAGGTAGTTCAACAGTTTTTAAATTATCTCTCCTCAATCTACTTTTGAGGATAATCTTTTTTTTTTCCAATGAGATATATCACATTTTCTTCTATATTTTATTCTATTCATTTGTTTTGTTGTTTCTTGATATCTCATGTAGTTCTTATCTTCTACTTGAGAAATTCTAATTTGTAAGAAATCATTTCCTTCATTAAGGTATTGTACTTCTTTTTTTTTCTATTTGATCATTTCTACTTTTTAAAGAGTTTTCTTTTTTTAATGACTGGTTGTGCCTCTTTAACATTAGGCTTATTCTATTTTTAAGCTGTTATTTTCTGCAGTAATTTTATGTGTTTCTTTTTCACATCTATTTATTCTTTTTTCAAATTTTTCTTGTATCACTCCATTTCTTTTTTTCTCTACTATTCTTATACCTTTCTTTAACCCTTCCAATTATTCTTTTTTTTTTTTTAGTTTCTATTCAATTAGCAATTACTTTCTGGTTCTTTCTTTAGCTGTTCTCACATTGTTGTCCTCTCAATTTTGTGTCTTTGTTTTCTTTACCAACCTAGTGGTTTTTATAGTAATTTTTTGACTGTTCATTTTCCCAGGGTATTTCTTAACTTTGAACTTTATGTTTAAGTTGGACTCTGCTTAATTGGGGATGGGGAGGTACTATCCCAAGCTGCAGACATTTGTAGTACTGTTTTCAGAGCTGTTTCTGGGGTTTTTGAAATGTTCAATGCTTCTAAGGTGTTGTGATCCTGGGAGAAGTATGGTCATTGTATTCCTGCTCTTCTCTCTGATCTTTAACCAGAAAGAGCCCATAGTCCCCCTATAGCCACAAGCTCTAGTGATCTTGACCTTGGGATTGTGACTAGAGTCCCTGATCCCTTGTAACTTACCCCCAGTGCTCCTTTCTATACTGGAACCGGGATCCAGAACTATATATTGTCAATAGAGTTACCAGTCAACACCAGTATACCCAGAATCAAAAAAGGTTTCCAGTAATCTCTTTCTGAGCAGTCGTCTGAACTCTTTGCCATCTTTAGGCCAAGATATCACAAAGCTGCTACTGCTGCTGATGTTGCCATCACTTTGAGTGTGGGGTGTCCACAGGCCTTCATGCCAGTGTCACAGATTTCTCCTGCCAAACTATTAAATTTTCTTAGGCCAAATGTCTCACTCTAATCTGATGTTGCCTCTGCTTCTCTAAAATTTTATTTGAGTCATTATGTTTAAAGTTGATTGGAGGGAAATGCTGGGAGAGTTTAGCTGGATGACTGCCTTTTATTTACCACTTTTTTTCTCTTTTTGATCAATAATTTTTAATACATGTATTGCAAGTTATACAAAAGAGACTGAAGATATAATTTAAGCCAATTCCACTGCTTCATTTTATAGGTGAGGAAATTGAAGTGGGGATGGGAGTCAGAGATAAAATGATTGTTCAAAATTCATGTTTATGAAGTGTCAGAATAAGGAATCATACAGGGCTTCTGGTCACAAGGCTAGCATTCTTTCCAGTTCCTGAATCTGAGTCAATTAAAATCTAGCTGACATCCTTATTATATTTTTACCAATAAAAACTTGGCATGTAATTAGAATTGACTTTATCTGAAAAGTTTTTATTTTGGAAAAGACTGCCATAAACTAGTAATCTAATAAATTTATGAATTATATAAATATTTGCTATGGCCTATAATAACTTTTAATTTGATCATACATGTTTTAAAATGTTAATTTGATATATATATATGTATATATATATATATATACTTGTTAATATAATTTATCAGCATATAATAGTAGATCCTCTATTATATGATTAACTGAAGTGAATAAGTTTTTAATCACAAGTGGACAACATCTTGTGATGAATAGGACACATCATCAGGAATATCAGGCATCATATACCACTACTGGTAATTTTCTATGTCCCTAGTCAATTCTATCAAGATTGATGAGGCTGTTTCTTCACCCATCCATAAAAGTAATTAATGAAATCAAAAATTTTGTCTCAATTGTTTTTGTGAGGTCCAAATGAGAAAATATGTGAAAATGACTTAGTAAACCATAGAGAGGAATATCTTTAATGAAACGAAAGCCAAGAGAGCAGGTGATCTACTCTAGTAGGAGAGGGCAAGACACTGTGAGGAAGAGACAAGTTAAAATATAAACCAGGCATATTAACTGATGGAAAGGAGAGAAAAGGTGAGAGAGACAGACAGACGGACAGACAGACAACAGGAAGACATGTGTTGGATGCTCTAGAGGTAAAATGAAGCATGATCTTTCAGATAAATTGACTATATTACAAGAGAATTTTCCTGAAGTGGGAGGGATATATAAATCTCTGTAATGCAAAAATATAACACATCATTAAGACTTTTAGAAAAGTGAGGGTAGTCTAAGGGATTCTGAAATAGCAACATCCTCCAAACTTAATCACAAGTTCCAGACTCCATCCTATGCTAGTGTAACAGCAAGCACCCCAACACACCCAGGGCGGCTGCTAGCACAGGTTCTTAGATCTGCTTTTCTAAAGGAAAGCAACTCAAAATGCGTTAACAATCTTACTTTAATCAAACATATCATTTACCTAGTTCAGGGGGAAAAGTC